>VZTL01055294.1:90817-138929 GCA_013400535.1 Scopus umbretta | reverse complement strand
TCTGTCTCAAAATGTGAACTGTTTTTATTGTAGTCTGTCTGGTGAGATCACAGGATACATCCAGGATAAAATGAATTCCAGGTTCAGTGCTGAAACGGCAGAACTCTTTTGATGTGTCATCACCAGTGCCCAAATACACGAGTGCAGGAGTTGTACTGTATTATCCTGAAAGGAGAATAACCCTGAATTTTCGATTATTCTTTCTGACCTGTCTCCCTCCCACCCCAAAAGATACATAGAAAAAGCTTACTAAGTATTTGTAATCAGTATAGAGTACAGAGAAAGGCTTTTTCCTAATGATTTAGTTAGCAAGGGGAATGCTCCTCTTGAGTGTATTCAAACAGCATCTACTAGTAGTAAGAGAGATCACCGTCAGAGAAATAAATAGGGATATAATGGTCATCCCAGGAGCAAGGAAGTCCCAGCTGCAGGTGCTTGATGTAGGGAACAGGTCCTTTAAAGACCACGTGGAGGCTCTTCCTGGATCAGCTCCAGTGAAGGGCTCATCCTCTAGCCCCTCCAGGAAAACTAAAGCCCAATGCAACAGGTTTTGTCAGAGGGTTGGGTAAATGCAGAAGTTGTGGCAAAATAATTGCTGTTTTGCATGCTATGGTTGGTAAAACTGAGGATAGCTTGTTTTGAGTTTGAACAAGAAGTTGAAATTTGTGAAGACGTTAAAAGTGAGGCAGTAGTTGAAGACAGTGAAGAGCAACAGTGATGAAATTATGATGGGGGATGTGAGGTGTAAAATCCAGAAGGCAATAGAAACAAAGCGTAAGAGAGGAAACTCACTTTAGGCATTCATGAGTGAAAAGTATGCATCTGTACCGCATTTTCAGTACAGATAAGGAATAAAAAAATTCTTATATACAGTGGCTTTGGGAGGGAGGGGAGAACTGTTTAGTATTTAAGGTCATTTTGCTTTTGGGTTAAATCTGTGAGTTCGGCTTACTGTTATTGTTAGGGCTAACACTAACACACGTTATCCAGCAGGTCTAACAGGCCAGGAGCTGAGACCTTAGATGACAATGGTAAGAGAAGTGCAAAGTTCCTTCGGCTGTCCATTCCCGGTCCCCACCAGCCCTGCAGTCCCAGTTAAAGCTGTCACCTCCTATTGCAGCGTGCTGTTGTTCAGCAGCCACAAGTAGGTCACGTAGCACAGATGGTCTCGCTGCCACGGAAATGCGGAGTCTGCCGTCCCCTTTGAGGCTACTCCCTGTCCGCTCGCTTTGCCTTTCACACCGTTAGGTTGGAGACAGTGGAATGAGTTCCGCTGCTGCCAACCATTTTATCTCGTGCTCCCTGGGGCTGAAAGCATAAAGCAAAGCTGGTACAAATACCAGGAGTGGAAGTAATGATGGGGTGGTTAGAAGGGAGGCTGGACTGGTGCTTTATGAAATAGGGCATCACCGTATCAGGGGGTTTCATGGGCTTGACATGTCTGCACCCAGACTGACAGGGGTCCTGATTCCTCTAGAGCTGCCGTGCTTGAGCACGAAGAGCAAAACCAGGGATGACATTGTCAGTATACGTAGGGCATTAGTTTGTTCTTGTAGCCTCATAGCACCCTCCATTCTTCATCTTTTTATCAATAGACTGTCCCTGGGAGGTAGTTGTGCTGATCTGAGCTTAATGTTATGTGTGCCATTTAAAATTTCTTCGTAAATATAATGTCTGAGGTCACACATTCACTCTCCACCAGCACACTGCCCTCTCCTAGTTTATTTCCCCATCCACTGCCTCATCCTTCCTTTCTCGTTAGCATCTCTAGTAGCTGCAGAGCAATGGCAGCTCACCAGAACTGTCTGGGTAAATACAGCATGACATCTGCCCGCCCTGTTACCCGAGTGCTTTTATTTACAGCATCTCATTGCTATTTACATTTCCATTAAGTACCTTTAAATGTTTTTTTTTTTAATGCTGTCACATGAAATTATAAGCAGCATGCTGTCTTAATCTGCAGTTAGGAAATTCTTACTGCTGGAAGTGAGGCAAGTCACAGACCGTGGTGGCGGAGTAAATGGAAAGATCAATTTCAGCTTATTGCTACCAGGAGACTCTAATATCATATATATTCACAATTCTGTTCTATAAGCACCTGAAAGTACTTAAAAGAGTGGATTTAGATCCCTGCAATTTTAAACCAGGGAATCTTTATTATGATTTTTATGCATGTGTTGAGGAACAAATTACAATTTGTCCAGTGCTTTACACTAGGTTACAAGAAAAGGATTCAGGAGCAGTGACCTGCTAGTCCTTCTTTCCTGCTCTTTGTACTTTCCTGCTCTTTGGATGCTTAAGACTAACAATGGTATTGACATTTCCTTTTTTTTTTTTTTTTTTAAAGCATATATTTGAGAACGACGAGTGTCCAGTACAAGACCAGACGTGTGGTTACAGCTTTAGTCAGTAGAGGGAGTATGGACACCTGTATTAGAAGCCACATAGGGTCACCCGCGACAGCCAAGGGACTTTCTCCTAGAATTTCTCTTTTGTCTGAGAAAAAAAAAAAAAAAGGTAAATTCTTTAAGCACACATTTTCCTACATACCAAAATGCGGCTTTTGGCTACTAACACTGTTATTAAAGCTGAAAGTGTAGGAGAGGGGAATGACTTTTTGTGCTCGCCATGCTTTTCTCCTTGCAGCAGTCACCCGTGAGCACTCATCAGCTTGCACCTGCAGCTTGGGGCTGGTGTGAAGCTGTATCTTTTCTCCTCCACGTCAAGACCTATTGTCACCATTAGTGACTGTAGCAGGGTTCTGTCTGCACAAACACCTGCCTCCGGGGAGGACACGGACTCCCCCTTTTCCCTGAGGAAGCTGAGAAAGTGATTGTGTGCGTGACTTCTGTTGCCAAATGTAGATGTTGCAAAGAGCATCCTGCAGCAGCGAGTGCCTCGCTGGGACTCCCTTGCATAAGAGGAAGGCTCTTGATGAAGAAGGAGGAACCTGATGGCTCTGTGAGCCTTCTGCTTGAAGACTCAGTCCTGAGCTGGTGCAAAACCAGAGGAGTGATTTGAGGGCTGTGTCAGCTAAGCTCTGATGGATGGTACCATCCAGTAGTTTGGAACGGAGGTAGACAGTCTGGGCTCATCCATTCTTTTACCAATCTGCCACTTAGTTTGTGTTTTCAGATGTAACACTTGGTCTCCGTGCCCTTCGTTTCCCATAATAATGGGAATATGGACTGATTTGATTGATGTTTATCAGAAACTTCAAAAGCAGTTTGCAATGAAATTGGTACGAAGTGGATTTTATTTTTTTAATAGTTACAGTATTGCTTGACTTTTGTCAGACACAGTATAGTCATGATATAGCACAATACTTCTGTTTAGTGCATCTGGCATTTGTACTTTCTTGTGTTCGTTCCTTACGTCAGCAGTCTGGTAATATTCTCCACTGACTGCCCCTAATTGGTACTGCATGGCATGCAATCCGTTTCTGCTGTATCCAGTCTCTTAAATGCTCGACAAAACTCGATCAGAGACCTTGTTTGGCTGAATGCAACAAAATAAGTCTTAAATAACATTTGTTTGCGCTCATTTTCTGTATGTAAAAAATGCAATCATGTTGTTTATCAGGAGTCCAGGAATTACCAGGCTGTAGCACTCTGGATTCCTTCCAGTCTGCAAAGCACGGATTTAGAAATATCAGAAGGAAGAACTGCAGTCTTCCAACTGCAGAGAAGTTCCTAAAGCATAGAGGAGGAATTTAGCAAAAGATTAAGGTAAGGGTTGAGTCTGGCTTGACTGTAGAGTGCTCATGATAGAGGAAGTGAGAAAAATCTGACAAAAATAAAAATCTGGTTGTTCTCCTCAGACCTCTGTGCGTATGTGTGAATTTTACTCCAAATGTTTGGTGTGGTTTTGCTTAGATATGCAATCAAAAATAGGACTTGTACTCTTTAGGATTTGTTTTAGTGGCTGCATATAAATTTGAAATTTAAATGATGACTTGGTATAGTATATTAAGTCTAGAGCATAATACCAAAATATGCACTTGGACTTAGATTGTCCCAAGAGAAAATGGCTTGTGAACCTTTCCTTAGTCTGGGAGAACATGAAAGGAACCAGTCCTGCATTACTGGGTGAAGGTGTATTCTGTTTTGTGGGGTTAAAGTCTAGTGAAACCCAGGTGCTGCACTAGCTGGCACTGCACAGTTAGAGTTGGCCGCAGCCCAGCATGGTGCCAGGTCAGCCCGAGAGCTCCAGGCAGCACCTTTCGAATGAGATGTGACATGACGCTCCTGTGGAGGTAAACCTTTGGATATTAACCTGCATTCCAGGCTCCATTCCACCTGGGCTAACTCCCTAAATTTCCCTTGCCTTAAATACGTTCAGTATATCCTCCAATTAAAGATATTCGTTGTTCATTGTTTCTAGTGCTACAGTATTTAATTTATCACAGTATTTAATTTATCACAGAAATCTGAGAAATGGGGGTGAGGAGAGAAAAAGTTTCTCTTTCCTGCATTAGTCGTCTGGGTTTTGCCCCTTCCAAGTGAACGAATCCTATCAGAGTGCGTGAGACTCACCTGCATATTTGAACACAGTCTGGTTGGATTATCTCCTGGTGTTTAGTGACTTCCTTGAAAATACCTGATTTCCCTGCAGCCAGGTTGCTCTTTTTCTGCTGACCCCATTGTAAGGCGGTGTTCCTCTGAAATGCAAATGCAACAGGAAAGGGCAGTAAGTTCCAAGGCAGAGCATGCTCCATTTAAGCAGCAGAGTAATTTGTGGCGTCATTGATACTACATTTAAGTGCTAGATAAGAAAAGGACGTTTTAAACAAAATGAAGCAGTTTGCCTGTGTTGTTTAGTATTCAGTAAGTCTTGCTTTAATGGTGTGTCAAAGTAACAGAGTTAATCTAATCAATTAAAGTTAAACACTAACTTGCATATCCCAGGTTTTTTCACCCGCACTTCCTCAAAGCAGCTTTAACCGTAGCAGGAAGGGAAAATCATTTATCGGTCTCCTTTGTTTCATGCCTCCAAAGCATCTAAGAGCACCTCAGTGGCATAGAAGCTGTGCTTAATCAGCTTCCTTGGTTGTTTGTATAGCTGTCACACTACAGGTCACAGGATAAAAAGGTCCTGTCAAAATTGGCTTGGAGAAGCCTGAAGCCACTTCTTACATATGGATAGTTTATTACACTTTTGTTTGGTAAATTGACAGGCTGTCTCGAGGATATATCCAGATACTTAAAGATATGTTTTGCAGGTTCGATGTCAGATTTTGTAAAATGCTTTTGGGCTCCCTCTGGATAAGTGTAAGACCACTGTAATTGTTATCAGTCTTACAGAGGCCAGACAGATGCTACGATACAGTACACCTAGCATAAACATTTGTGATGTGAGGATTTTGCTCACCTTTTATTTAAATGTTTATTTTCTTAATAGCTTGGTTTTTAGTAAAGCTTTTAAAGAGCTTTGAATTTAAAAAGCGTCTGTTTAAATTGGCTCCTGGTTAGAGCACGTAAACTATTTCTCTGTTCTGAGAGTTTTAAAAGTTTGTTGGGGTTTTTTTGTTGTTTGGTTTGGGGTTTTTTGTTGGGTTTTTTTTTTGTTTTGTTTTGTTTTTTTAGTCTCTGCTGTATATACGTGTGGCTAAGTTTTACTGAGGGGGGAATTGGGGTGCATACATTGGTAAGAGAGAAACTGTCAGTAACTGAAGAACAGAGAAGTATCCTGGCTCTGAAGGCTGGGGTTTCTGATACCGACTCAGAATTTCCCTGCCTGAACTTCAGTTTCCAGTGGGCTTCGTGCATTTGCATGCTGGAGGCAGCTGGATGCATGTGAGTGGGATTTTCAAAATAAGCTAACTAATGAGAAATGAGTGTAGTCCTTGTCCTATGGCAGTGCAGGAGAAAACCGGTTTTAAGTAAAACCAGGATTTCATTTAGGGGTGGTCTTTAGGGGGTTTTGTTCTTTCTACAACAGTGATCTTAGGTGATGCTTGCACTGACAGAGAATTATTTCTTCCTCCCCTCACCCCCCATACCATAAAGAGCACCTTAAATATGAATTTATTTTTTATCTAATCCCACCACATGCCATTATTAATCCATATGTTCTACTGCCACCCAGGAAAGCTTTGCACATAAAATGTTGACATTTTTAAATGAATGTTGGCTACTGCATCCCAGGGCACATTTTTCTGCCTCTCCTGATGCGTGGCTTTTTTATTGCCTTGTTTTTTTCCCTTCCTTTCATTCTGACTGCCCCGCGATGACTTGTTTCTCATTTGCTCAGCCCTGCAGGGGAGATATTCTGAGGGCTAATATTCATTAGATGGTAATTAAAACAAGGAACGATGGATGTTACTGTAAAATGCTACATTTCTTTTGTAATTTTCAAGAAATAAAACTTCCCCAGCATGTATCCTTTTTTAGGAATCTGTCAGAAAGCAATAGGTAGCTTCTTTCCTTCCCTGCAAATTCCAGACATCTCCAAGGAGGAGTTCAGGCTTCTTGGAAAAGTCTTTTTATAGTGTCCTGTGCAAAATAATTAGAGTTCAGAAACAGTCAACCCTGATGGTAAGGCTTATGAAATTAGTAACAGCCAGTGCTGTGTATTAGGTCTGGCTGCAAGGGGACCGACGGTTGCTCCTCTGCACGCGGTTAGGGCTTACAGGACACTTCTGCGTCTCCAGTCAGTGGCCAACAAATGACACCGCAGCTTCCCGTCGGTCTTCTCAGGAAAGCAAAGGATTGCAGAAGATTGTTTTCTCTACTGATATTAAGGGTAGTCTTTGTTATCGGGGGCACAAGGAAATGGAAGAGGGCTGTCTGGCTATGTGGGAAGACAAGATCTTTTCCCAGGAAGGTGCTTATTCTGAGCTCAGGTGTGCTCCTATTCTGAAGGCACAGGCAAAACAGCCTTTAGGGTGATGTAGTTTTAGGACATGAGACGAGTGTGGCAAAGCGGGGAGAGAGATTACCTGGAGAACTCACAGCAACGGCGTATGGAAATGAGTGGGGTAAATGTTAACCTCTCCAACCCAGACCTTGGAGGGATCCCATCCCGGTATGCATCCACACCGACACTGCCGAACGCAGTTCCCCTCGGACGCAGAGACTCCCTGCAGGACCCCCGCTACAGGCCACCAGCCGAGTTTGTTCCCTCCTGCACTGGGTCACCACGCAGGGCACTCAGGGTGCAGCTCGCACGGTGTGATCCTCCTTCCTACCATCGCATCCTCCACCCCCGCCTCTCCTTCTTCACGTCCTGGACGCTTGCCAGCTCGCGACCGAGTGCCCCCAAGAAATATTTACTTCCTGGTTTTTTGCTTAGACCTCCAGAGGCCTCATTTTTCATGAATAAAATATGAGCTGTTCTCCTGGAGCCATGACGGGAGGAAACCACGGCCAGCTGCTGTGGGCGCTGCTTTTTATTGCTGTGGTTGCTGATGCCTCCGCCCTTGCAGGCAGGGCGACCAGAGAAGAGAGGGAACAGCTCCAGGGTTTAGTCTAGTGACTATTCCAGTGTGAACTGTGCTGTCTGGAGCCAATACTGACAAACACCTCACTTTGTAATACCTTATTTCAAGCAGTTTGTAACTGAGGAATTTAAATGTTTCAGTCTGAACTGAAATTATCCATGATTTGTCTTTTGCTCAGAGTGCATCACTGGCTAATGTTCAGTTTTCAGACTGTTGTAACCAGCGGATATTTCCCCGGTGTTTCCCCTCCTCTTTTTTTTTTTTTAATTTGTCCAGATGAATGTAGAGTTGTACAATCACTTGTCTTTAGCTGAATTACATTGTGATTTTTCCATCTGTTTTCACAATTTATCAAGATTATTTTGCATTAGCTTTTATTTTTCTGCTCTTCTTGCAGCTCCTCTTGTCTTGGCATCTTGTTCAGATTTATAGACACGATATGCAAATAATAATGTTAAATAATAGAATTTACCCTCTTGGTGACTGTATGGATGAGGTGATGACATTCGATATGTCTAATGCCACTTTCTTACCCATATGAGTAAATAGCAATGTGTTGTCTTACCCACTAAAGTATTTATTATGCTCTTCCTGGACTTTGGGAACTATTATTTCCCTAAACATCATTTGTCCTGGAGATTTCCAGGCTACCAAGCAAAGCTTTTCATGTAGGCATTGCTTTTGACTATTAGACTGGTACCAGCGCTGAGAACAGACTGATTCCTACACCCTTACTGCTTCCCTCTCTTGATCATTCTCTCAACATAGTTCCCAAATTCAGTACTCGTATCAGCTGAGAACAGGCCAGTTTGCTAGATACGAGCATCTTTTTATAATAGTTTCTCAGTCTACTCTGGGATTTAGCTTTCCAGTTCTGCACGTATGCTTGCTAGTAACATTTTGGTAGAATCCTTAACTGAATGGCTAAAAACTTCATTCATCCAGGCAGCACATTTGCTGGAAAAAAGATACTGCCAATAATATACAGGTGGCAGAAATGAAACAGGAAAGTTTGAAATGTCTTGCCCAAGAAGAGAGAGTTTTGGCTTAGAATGTAGCCTTTGTCCATGATATTGAGTACAACTGACTTCTTTTAATTACTTACACAATTACATTGCTGCAGGTTTTATGAATATTAATAAACATGTCTATATGCAAGTATTTACCTGTTTGTACATGCAGGACATTTGTGTAGGAGACTATATAGGTTTACTTCATTAAATACAAATCGACCAGTAGCTCAGAAAAAGGTCTTAGATGTTGAAAAATACTACTTTTAACCGCTACACATGAAACATAGATCCCACCCACCCCCACCCCACACCCCCTGCCCAATGGTTATTTGGTGATTATTTGGTTATTTCATCCACTTCTCCATGTACCAGAATGAAACAAATGCAGTTCTTCAAGTTATTTGTTCAGTATTTCAGGTGTAATTAATGTAAGATACTGTCTACTGCTGCGCTATAGGAGGATTCTTAATCAGGTAAGTTGCTTCTCAAGCAGATAGGGCTACATAAATTGAGTGTGCCCTAAGTTCTCTGTGACTATACTGTTCTTCAGAGACAACCCTCTTTGTCTGATCAGTGAATTCCTAGTTAACAGCCTCCTGAAATGCATGCTGACATCAGGTGACAAAGGTGCTGAAAGGCCAGAAAATCTTATATGCTGTCATTAGCGTGAATATGAGCTGGGCTTGAGCTGTTGGCTTTCTCTGCCTTTCAGGAGTTCATCTCCTGCAGATAGATGATACAGTAATACGAATGCCACCTGCACTGAATTACTTCAGCTTAGGAGATGTGTTGGAGTGGAATAGAGAAAGACAGAGCTGCACACACAGTCTTTGTTGCAGAATGAATATATAGCAGCTATACGAACAGGTTTGATTGTACAGTTTATTAGTCAGCCGCTTCATTGGGCTTAACTGTTAGTGGACATGAAGGTTTGACACAATGCAACCAGAATACAGCAAAATGCCCTTTGTGAGCATCCCTTGTTTCAGTGCATTGTAATATACACAACTGTGCTTAGTAAGCCTCATCTCAGAATAGAAATATTATTCTTACTTATTGAAAATGACCTCATGATAAAGGTGCTACAGAATATAGTGTGCATACTACATGCATGTTGATTGAAAGCAGTACAGATGAGCTAGACACACCTCATCTGGCTGGATTATAGGTTATAAATTGGTTTATTAGAACTGGAATTTTATGGAAATGAATGACTGAAAAGACATCTCAGCTGCCAGAAATAGTCTTTATTTTCCCAGTACATCAGTCAGTGCAACCTTGAGCAAGGCATTTGACTTCCTTATGCAGCTGGAAAACAGGCTAAAAGGCAGGAATATAATTGGAAAATCAAATGCTGCAGCAAAGTGGATCTTTCTTGAAGAAATAAAGGGTTTACAAACTAAAAGCTTAGACTGTCTCTAATGGCATCCCATCGCACCTGTGTTCTGCTGCCTCAAAACAATATAATGCAGGGAAAGGCCTGATCCTGACAGAGGGCTGTGCACCTGCAAGCCACAGTACAACAGTACACACTTGGCATGGAGTTGACTTTCATGAGGTGTCTAATCTAGTTAATTTCATGGGGATTGCTCCTACACGTGAAGGTAAACCTGCACTTACGACTTTTGCTAATTTGGGGCCTCACTTCCCTATTGAAATCAGCAGACTGGGAGCATGTGCTGGTTTTGGCTGGGATAGAGTTAATTTTCTTCATAGCAACTAGTATGGGGCTATGTTTTGGACCTGTAATGGAAGCAGTGTTGATAATACAGGGATGTTTTAGCTATGGCTGAGCAGTGCTTACACAGAGCCAGGGCCTTTTCTGCTTCTCACCCCGTCCCACCAGCGAGCAGGCTGGGGGTGCACAAGAAGCCGGGAGGGGCCACAGCCGGGACAGCTGGCCCCAACTGACCAAGGGGATATCCCATACCATGTGAGGATTAAAAACTGGGGGAAGAAGGAAAGGGGGGAGGTTCGGAGTGATGGCTTTTCTCTTCCCAAGTCACCGACACATGTCCTGGAGCCCTGCTTTCCTGGAGGTGGCTGAACACCTGCCTGCCGATGGGAAGTAGGGAATGAACTCCTTGTTTTGCTTTGCCTGTGCATGCAGCTTTTGCTTACCTATTAAACTATCTTTGTCTCAATCCATGGGTTTTCTCACTTTTACTCTTCTGCTTCTCTCTCTCATCCCGCTGGGGTGGGGAGTGAGCGAGCGGCTGTGTGAGGCTTAGTTGCCGTCTGGGGTTAAACCACAACAGAACATGACAGACTTCCCAGCACCTGGTGCTTGGATGCAATTTCATTGCAATGGGTGACAAAAACATCTTTCTCACTGATATAATCGTACAGCCTGCTGTAGGCCAGAGGGATGTGGAGGTGGAAAATGGTTGCAAATAATCTTCTGCTGCAGAGATCAGAGACTGGCTTCCAGCAGAGCTGGGTGGCAGCGCATCCTAGCTAAGCCCATGGCTTTGGCAGTCTGCAGGCAGTTCCCAGGAAAAAAAATGCCAAAATTGTGGGACAGGTCTTGTTTTGTGGTCAGAATGACACCCGCCTCCTTCAAGCCTACACTGATACAGGAGAGGTATTTCACCCTTCTGCCTGCTTCTGTGATATACGCTTACAATATTTTTTATGCACTCCACACCTATCAGAACAACAGTCTCAAGGCAGCAATGATGGAATGAATCCAACAAGGTTCTAGTTTCTTTTCATCTGCTGCCCAGATTGACTTGCTTACATACTTCTAGATCTACCAGGTACACAAACTGGTCTTTAATTATAGTCATATGGGTTTTTTTGCACTGTGGGCATAGGCAGAGTGAAACTGCCTGCAAGTTTGAAGTGCAGTTTACAGGGGTTAACATCTAATATCCTCCTTATTTGCTATGGCAACACCTGCAGGGCAGAGCCCTACATTACAAATCTCCTTGGCTGTTCTTCCCCGATCAGTCATGTCAGCCCTGTAAAGGGGGATCTGCATGGGCTGGGGATTGTAAGTGGGGAAATTGTCAGACTTCAACTCCTTGACTATTGGGACCTGAAGGTCACTGCAGTATGTCATTCTCAAGGCAATTTTCTCTGGAATTGCAATATGGTCATGGCTTTGTTTTACGACCTTGATGTCACAAAGTATTAATAATCTCTTAAAACAAGCCCACTTGCAAAAAAACTCCAATGAGACTTGGTAATTTGTTAGGTTTTTTGGTCAGTATTTATAGTCTGCTTAAATATCATAGCTTTTGGTGTGATACATAGGTATGGATGCGAGTGGGTGGGTTTCTCTGCCATACTCACCTGCGTACAACAGGGAAATGAATTTTCAGTCTGTTGGCAGGTCAGCTGTTTCCATGACATTTTAAGCCCAGTTTGCAAATGTATTAATCTCTTTTCTTTAGCTATACGTACAATTTACATGCTAGATGGGTGTGATATGGCTTAATTCATATTTTTAAGTGTTTTTCACAAAAAAAGACTATTAATTTCTTATTTCCTTTCTTCAATAAATATCTCAGATAGTGATCTGCTATTTCTGTTCTTTTGCCACAAGCATTGTTAGATGTACTGCAAAGAATATAAAACGAAAGGTACAGGCGAATCACCTACTGGAAAAGACCAGCAGCCTGTTCAAGCGAACATCCCCTCTGAGAAGCTGACTGTTATCACAAGCTCAAAGGAAAGAGAGACAAACCTCAAGCGTGATACCAAACAGTTATAGAATCTGTTCAGAGAAGTTTATTTTTCATCAGGAGTTAAGGGTTGTCTCATACTTTTTTATTCTAATTAGAATTAACATAGGTATCGCTGCAATATAATTATCTTAATTGCCTTTAATATATTCTGGCATTGAGTTCCACAGGTTAATTTACTTTAATTGTATTTTTCTACTTACTTGTTAACTTTATATTGTTGCCACCCTCCTCAGATTCTGTTTCTTCTAAAGAAGGTAAAAGAACACACAATCTACCTCCTTTCCTTTCTTTCTTTTGTATCTTCACAGCTAAGAAGTTGGGATTTTCCACCAGCCAAATCTGAGGCACGTATAGCGCATTTGCATTGTTTGAAGCTAGGACTGCAACGCACGCTGGCGTGACTGAGCCCTGATATTGGGAGAAGTAGTGCAGTCTTGTCAGGAATATTGGGCAGAATTACTGCGTCCCCTGTTTCTCAACGCGGTTCTTGTGTGTCTGCATCCTTTTGCTATGTAACAGCACAAGCGTGTGCTTGACGGGCGCTGTGAGGACTGCCACGTTAGTGGCTGTAGTGCACCCTGTAGATCAGGGCTAGTTGTCAGTTCTGACAGGCCTGAGAAGGACTGAGCATCTGCAGCATTCATCGAGCTTGTCTGTGAGTATTTAGGACTGAGACAAATATTAGAGTAGGCAGCATAAGCTATTTTAATGCGTACCTTCCACATTTAGTCTGGTCATCTCAAAGCACTTTACGGATCAGGTCGGTATCATTGTTCCTCTTTCACTGTTAGCGAAAACAGTTGTTGAGATGGAGGGAGTTTCCATTTTACACCAGCAGTAAAATCAGAAACTAGATTAGAGTCCAATTGTCATGTGTCCTGTATAGTGCTCTATAAAGCCACACTGGTGGCATTCTTGCAGTGATTCTTCCTTATTGGAACATATAATACAATTTATGTAGTGCAATTAAGACAACTAAATTGGCAGGAAACTGAAGAAGTGCGTGCAAGTTCCTGGATCTGGGTTATATCATGGCATCTGACAGACAAATTCCACGTCATAAAGCATTTTCTGTATTAAATATTCTAAAATGAAAATGAACACCTGGCAAAGGATCAGGCTTTCTTAACCTTTCGCTATCCCTTTTATTGAGACTGGGATTTTTGGGAGTCATGACTACCCTTTCCACCTGCAATCACTGCAGCAATATCCAGTCGGTGAGTGAGGTCATTTGGGGCATCTTGCTACTCTGCTGCCGCAAGACATGTTATTTCTGCGTAAAGAAATAATCTTTTTATAAAGACTTCACACCGATTCTTTAAACCTTTTAATATCATACTGCAAAATGACAGCTGGCATCAGTGGATAGTTGAATGGGTTGATGTTGGAAACATACTATGGTGGGAAAACTGAAATTCTAACATATGGTAGATAGTTCCTCTGTACCAGAATAGCATGCTTCTGTTGCATGGACATTTCTGTGGGAAGAGAACAAAATGCAGTTTAATTACCATCCAGAGCTGTCCAAGAGACAGGATAGCAGCCCATTCCCCTGCATCAATGCTGAAACAAGATGTGCTGTGGGATTTGAGCTATGTATTTATGCTATGCTCATTACTGCGGTATTACAGGCAGGCTCTTTGGTTGAAACCTCTCCCTAATTAAAAACATACATATGTTTGCGGGACATAGAGGGCAGCTAGTTGTACTGTGGATGGCCTTCTACCTTTTCGGTACTCATTCTGCCTTACACAAGAAAATTGCTAATATTCCACACCTCGGTATGGAGCCAGCAGAGCTCTAGCAGAGCTCATTAACGTAGGCTTGTGTCTCATCCAGTAGGCAAAGCTGGCTGGGAAAAACTAGCTTATCGGCTACTTTAAAGACTGGAAATTAGTGGACTGTTGGTGATCCTGCATGGGACTGTAAGTCACATAAACTTCTTTATCCTTCAATTTTCTCATCTGCAACTTGTTACAAAGATTGTTTCATGTGTGCTTTGGGATCTTCTCGGAAAGCGTGCCCTACGTTAAATTACAATGTCTGTCAGTGCCTTTTTGGGGATAGCCTTGCTTTTCTGGAGAATTAAAGGCTAAGAACCTGCAGTGGCAGGACTGGATGTTTCAGTGGTCAGTGCCCACAGTCAGGCCAGCCATCCACACCAGCTCTGTGCATTGCCCGCTGGAGATATTTAAAAAGTCAGGCTTTTCTCCAAGTGTCAAAATCAGAGCTCGTTTCCCTCCCCTTCCCCAATAAACACAGCTTCGGCTGGAGGTACGGGTACCTTTTTTCAAGTTCTAGGCACAGATAGGAAGCTTTCTCGTCCCGGCTCCTGTCCCTCATCTTTGATCTTCTAACACACTGCAGTTCATGCAAAGGAAATGGGACTCTCTTGCCTCTCACAGGCCCTGCACATTCTGTAGCTCTGGTAGAAAACAGCTGGTGCTTCTATCTGGTCTGAAATGGTATTTGTGTCAGAGCCCAAACAACAGGGAAATAGACTGCTTTTTTCCATAAAGTACAGGCTGGCTCCAATTTGTTACAGACCCTGATCAACCGGGTCAGAGAAAATAAATCTTCACACCCCTGACAACAATGAGAAAAGTCTGGTGGCACGTCCTTGGAGCAGCAGCAGAAGAGGGGAATAATTTTTGGACATACAATAAAAAATAGTGAGCGAGTCAGAAGTAATTTTGACTTGCAATGCACAGAGACAGAGCTTGGATGGTTTGCAAACGGCTGCGCCTGGTACACGTGATGCTTTGACACCTGGAAAAATGCAGAGTTGCCCCATTATGAGCGATCTTTGTCCCCCTGTCTTTTCCTGAGGATATGCTGAGCTACGCAGAGGAATACAGAGAATTACCAGAGGCTTTATAAAATAGGCTGCAGCTTCACCTGATGAATAGGTTGTAGGACACCATGCTAGCAGCTCTACGGCTGACTTTCTTCTCTGACTTGCATATGTATAAAAAGAAATGTATGAACTGAGTGAAGCACAACATGATAATGCCCAGAGTCTGCTACCTAGGTTCTGCACGCAGCTGTGCTGCTGCGTTAGAGTGGGCCTTGGGAAGATAAACAAATTCCTCCCAATTTTGATTCCCAAGTCTACAAAATATAGGTGATGTTTGCTCACCTTTGAGGTCAGTAGGCATAAAAGTCCCTTTATTTGTGCAAGCCTGGCTACGTGCAACTGTCAATTGCCCCGATCTTTAAAACTGGACTAAGCAAAGGACAGCCTGATCTTTAGTCTTGATTCAGGCAAGAAACAAGCTTTAGGGAAATAAAGAAAACGAAAATAAATATGTGGTACTGTGCTGGGATGGGAGGGCTGCTTAGAATGGCTTACCCACTACTCAACCTCTGGTTTTTTGCTGCGTTGTACCCCACCCCCCCCAGGAATAAGATGTTATACTCGTTAGTGCCAAATCTCTCTTCAATCTCTCTGTGCTCTTATCCTCCTGTATTACTTTCTTTTGGTCATGCTTATTTGTAGATGTTCGACACGGAAAGGTAGATGTTGACCAACACAAATTCTGTTTCAGGTGGATGGTCACAGATATGTTATTTTTTCTCTCCATGACTCACTTCATCTGTAAAGAGGAACTTAATCTTTGGATGAAAGATTGGCAATAATTTACTGACTTTAAAAAAAGAGCTATTCCAAGTTCTCCTCTGCCAGTGTGATCTTGTGTAGGTCATTTGGACAAACATGGTATCAGAGGACAGAATTTCAGAAGGCCTCCACTTAATGGGTGCTGAATTTCTCTGAAAATCTACTTGCCTTTGGGCTCATGGATAGGGAAGAGTCTTTGTGATGAAAATTAAACCATTTCTTCAATCATGCAGTGTGGTCCATTTTACTGTGTTGCGTTTGTGTGGCGTGCTGTCCCACATTCCTCAGCTACTGAGCAAGGAGGTTTACTTTAAAAATGTAGAACAACAGGAACCAGACTGTGCTAATAATTAAATTATACTGATGGTTGAAGTTTCAGTAATAGTTAATGCACTAATTTCAGTACAGGAAATACACTAAAAAAAGCAGTAAGACCTCCTCTTGATCTTCATAATTAATGAGAACTGCCACGATCCTTCAACGTATTTCCACCCACACCTTCTTTTATGCTAACAAGCGTGTAGGAACGCACAGCAGTCAGCCTGATAGAAAGCCTTCTTTCAGAGCACTTTCCGTCACACTGTACAAGCCACGTGTGCTCCCCTGGAGGGTCCTGGAGCCAGATCTTGCTCCTGTTGAATCCTGGCCAACAGTTTAATTTCCTTCAGTGAAACAGAACAAAGTCAGGCCTTCAGAGAAGCATGTACCTAACATGTGTGTCTGATCCACATGCACCCAAATAAGCATCATCGGCTGTGCTGAGCATTTCTGCAAGGAGGATGAGCAGAATTCATATCATTTAACTTTAAACATCTTATTTGGCCTAATTCTTGACTACCCCCGTAATTCATGGATGGAAGCGGGCATTGTTAGAGAGCAATTAATCCAGTTTAGATGTCTGCAATGTGATGAGAGGAATTGCACCCCAGCGCCTGTTGCTCCGCAATCATTATATAGGAAGTCTAGACAGTTGGCTCACTATAGACGTCTGAAGATAGATGAGAGGTTTCTTTCACCTAAGGAGATACAACAGAATCTGCTGGATATTAGAGGCTTTGCAGTGGCTCTCAGTTGGATAACAAATGCCTGAAAACATGGTGCCACTTGGCTGAATTGTTGCAACTGTGCAAGATCTTAACAATTCAAAAGCTGTTTACAGGAAGTTTCTGAACCTTAGCCTTGGCCTAGAATGGGTAAGGCCTAAAGCAGTCACTGATCCTCAAGATAAGTAGTTCTTTCAGCAGCTCTGTAATCAAAGGCAAAAACCAGCTTTTATTTAAATCCCTGCTTTAATCTCGTTTCTCTCACCAATGCTGGAATTTTGTGCTCTGCCACCAAACGCAGCAGGCTATTTATAGTGTCAGCTTGAAGGACTAGTAAGAACTTAACGCTCTTGTTGCGGCTGCATCTTTGAGATGATGGAAGTCGCGTAACTGCAAGTTGACAGTAATGAAGTTGCACAATATTTTCAAATATAGCTGTCTCTGCTACCACTCAGTTCCCACAGTACATTGGCAGGGCAAAGGGATATATTTGGCAGGGATTTCTAGGCATGTGGTAGGGAAAAGGCTGAAAGGATTCAACTCTGAAGCTTTTGTTGACTTCTGGGGTCCTGATGTCACCACTTCATGTGGCCTATATATGCTCTCTGTAGCCCTCAAATGTAGCTGCCTTTGGGGAATAACTGCAGGACCAGGGCTTTAGGAAGTGTAAACTATTGGCACATGACAAATCAAGTGTCTCATCAGTTCTTTGTGGAGAGGTGCTTCATCTCCTGCTGCTGGCTAATAAAATGGAAAGACACTTGAACGCTTTGGCCATTTCTTATCTGCTGTCCTTATTCAAACAATATAGATAACAGCAAAACACAAGATGTTTGCTCTTTTTGTTTCCCTAGATGCATGCATGAGTATTCCCTTGGTTTTTACATTACTTTGTCTGTGTAATGCCTCAGTTTGTCAGGATAATTTAAAAGAAAACAGCTGTGAAGCTTTTTAGTGATCCCAACAGCTAATGCAAATACTTCCCAAATCAGAATAATGGATCAGTCAAGCGGAGACAGTTTTGACTATCTGTGAGAAGCCACTTTTCAAAACAAAATATATATCATATCCATAAAATGGGAGGGTAGTATATAGGCAAATGTGGTAGCCCAGAAATGTCAGAGATTGCATACCAGCTTTCTACACGTTATGGTTTAATTGAAAGTCATGGCTCTGCTCACCTGTGTAAAAATAACAAGTCCTCATATATTCATAGGCTGAAACTTAACTGTCTCCTGTGCTTCTCCATGTCTGGGATCATCAGTGCGGGGTTGATTGCCTGCACGCAGCCCCTGTGAATAAATAAATGGTTACTGGGAAATAGTAGTGCCATCCTGCAGAACGATGGGATTTCAACATTCAACATTTATTTTCATCCTGAAGCTTTGTTTGTGAAAAGCAGGCACACCAAAAGCTGAGGGGTAGCTTTGTGGGAGAGCACTTGATGACAAAGACACAAATTCAAGTCTACAGGTACTTCAGCCACATCTCCGCGAGTGCTCTAGCCCCGGATGATCTTTCCTTCTCTCCCTGGAAATTCCCCTGAGAAAGTTTAGTTAGAGAGGCAGATTTGTTGAAATGATTCAAGGAAATGACTTAAGAGCTGTGAAATTTTTTCTAGCTTCATCTTATTGAAGCCAGCGGGCTCAATTCTCCTCTCGCTTTTGCATCAGCGTTGCAGAACACGCGAGCACGAGGGAAACCCGACTGGTGCGCAGGTCTGTCTCTCCTTCGGGGAGCACGCAGTGCCTGGCACAAACGGCCTCGGCTCACCCGACGCCTCGAGTCACTACTATATAAAATATAATAGCCATTACAGCTGATGACTATTTGCACACAGAGCCCTTGGGATGACTGAGTTCTCAGGAAGAAAACAAAAGTGCTTGTAAAATTCAAGACTTCTGCTGCTGAAATGGAGAAGCAATGAGAAACGTGCCAGCTTGCAATACAGCACGTCAGTCCTGGGCCCCCGTCCTGCAACAATTCGAGACTGAAGACGGGAAATGGCATTGAGCCACTGCGTGTACCACAGACTATTGGCAGGAAAAATGTAACCCCAGACTTGCTGACCTTTGTTGTCACAATGTAGACATAGGGCTGTAAATTAAATGCATATATGGAAGTTTTTGTAATGAGAACAGATTAGCGTATATAAGATACAGCATGAAATTTTGCAATTGATCAAAAATGAGGTTTAACTTCTGAGCAATAACAGATTTGAAATCCTACCCTGAAGCACCTGAAAATAGTAAAGAGGATTTTTTTTTTTAAACTGCTTTAGATTTACACTCCTCCTTACAAAATGCATGGCTGCATGTAATGCTTCTCGTTAATCTCTTTGGAACTCGTAAAGGGAGGTCACCATCATCGCTCCGTCACCATTTTGATAAGGAAAGAAACTCGGACCTAAGGACATGAACTGGCAGAACTGGCAAACCAGGGGTGAAGCTGGATGAAGAAGCGAGACCTCTTGTTGGAGCCCAGAGCCTGATTCAGTAGGCACCTTCTCATCTAGCCCTTCTCCTGGTGACATACTGTCTCCCTAGGCAACTACAGATTGTAGAGGGGATGAGAAAATCTTGTATCCAGAACCACAAAGCAATGACTTGAGCTTGGATGTAGGGAAAGTATCAGGGAAAGACAGTGAACTAACAGTTGAAGCAGAGGCGTTGGAGTCAGGTGCTTCAGGTTCTATTTTTGACTCGGACCAGCCGTTTCACTTCGCTTTGGCTTCCCCTCTGCGAGATGGAAAATGAGGATGCTCGCGGCTGCCTCGCGGGGCTGGATTGGCTTGCTGAGGCCAGGGCTGTCAAACCTCATATTCTGGATGATGCTCAGTTGATCTCAGCTTCGTTCTCCTCTGCTTTGCTACTTGCGTCTCCGCTGTGCTTTCCTGGGCCCATGCAGGGTCACAGCACCAACCTGCAGGACTGTCGCCAGCTGGGAGCCTCCTCTGTTATTGCGTGGCCCGGGGCCTTCCACCATAGCGTCTGATGTGCAAAAATCACTGCCTGTTGGGTGACCTGGGGTGTCTGTAGAGCTAGGAAAGCACACTGGATGGAGTAGTGGCCCTTGTCCGAAGCACTCCCGCTCCGGGCTGGATTAAAGATGCAGTCTCGGGAGATAGGCGCTAGGTACGACCTTGCACCGTTAGGTCCCCATCTACTGTCAGCCCAGGTGCGGCTCTGGGAGCTGTCAGCGGGGGGGGGCAGTGATGATTGTCAGCTCAGCCTGCCCCTCCTGGCTTTGAATGAACGCGTTTCCAAGGCTGCAGGTGCTTTCCTTTTGCTGCATTCCCCAGAAAATCCCTGGTAATTAGGGCTCTCTCCTTTTTTTTTTTCCAGGACGCACCTCCAACTCCTCCTGCCCTTCTCGAATCAATCAGATTCGCTACCATGTCAATCCAGTTGTGCTTGGGGAGCTCCTCCTTTCCACAGACCAGGCCCGCAGCCGCGAGGGAGGGAGGCCGCATCTCTGCCGAGCAAAAGGTGAACTTCACCGCTATTTCTCGTTTTAAGGAACGAGTGCTCGGGGCTGCGGGCCGCCAGGGCGAACCTCCGCGCTGCCTTTCCCACCCTCCCACTCGGCTTACTCCGGCGCCGGGGCCCGGCAACCAGGGGGATTTCGGCGCGGGGCGGCCGCGGGCCGGCCCCTTTGTTCGCGCGGGCCGCAGGGCCCGGCCGTGCNGGGCGTCGCTCGGCTGCCGCCTGGCCTGGTGCGCCCAGCAGCACGCAGGGGCCGCGGCCGGGGCTGGGCTCGGGAGCAGCGAACGGCTGGGGCCGGGGGCGGCCGGAGAAGCAGGGGCCCGGTGCTGGGAAGATGGAGGTGAGAGGGGGTGTCGGCATCGGTTGCTCAGTGCCGAGCGAGTTGCGGTTCTGGAGCGGGAGGACAGTTTTCTTTTGTCTCTGGGAGAAGCCGGACTGCTTGCTGGGCTCGGTCTCCTCTCTGGATTTGTCTTCTTTAATGATCCGGATGCCGACAGCAACTGCATCCTGCAGGGTTTGATGGGGCTTTTTGTCTGTGGCAAGGAGATGTGCCGCTGAGGAAGGCCCAGCCGGGTCGGGCTGCCGGCATTCGCACGCTGCTGGGGTTGTGAATCGAGGAGGTCTCTGCCCCTTGCGGCTCCTGGCACAAACCAGTAAGCGGTCTCTTTGGGGAAGCATCCAGGGACGCAGGCAGAGGCGCGCGTTGTCATCTCCAGGGCACCTAGGCAGGCTGCGACGGCGTTTTGGGAAGTGCTGGGAGACAAAGCACTGTGTCGGCACCGACTGTTATTTGCTGCGCTGTGGAGCATCAGTCTCCTAGGCCTGCAAACCTTGTCTCAGAAACTCATCCTGCTGGAATGGATGTCAAGTTTCACCAGCCCATCCGATACTGTTGGCTAGAAGCGTTTCCTTGAGGGTGACTTGCAATTCGAGAAGAATCGGTCCACGTGTGGCCAGAGATATATTTGGGGTGCCTGGCCAGGCTTGTTGGCCTTAGCCTCTGCCCTGCCGCCTGCAAGGCAGCATTCCTCTCCCCAGCGGTGCTCCGAGAGAGCCCCATTAATCGGCACGGGTCAGTCCTGCCCTGTCACTGCTGGGGAGGTGATGCTTTAAACATGGTGCAGCTGCCCGTTCTTAAACTTGGGTCTGGGATTTGGCATTTTAAGAAATTACCTGCCTGCTGTTACAGAGAGAGTCTGCATCAAACAGCCGTGTTCTCATGAAAAGGTGTCACGGTGCCTGCCAGAAATCACTGAGAGAACAGGACTTCAAAGGTTCAGCTCTGAGACAGGCCACAAGTTAGGATGTTAACACCAGCCATTGCCGGCATGTTAGAGGGAAGCTGTGCTGGAACCAGTGTATCATCTTGGGAGCACTCGTGTGGGGCCTGCCTTCAATTAAAGGAAAACCTGTGTGTTTCAGGAGATGCTCTTAGGATAAGTATGGACTGGATTATCTGCTGAGGCCAAGGGTTGCCATGTGCTCCTCTTCTGCTTGGCTTCCTGCCGCCTCTAGCCTTGGAGGATGCCATAATTTACTCCAGCAAGTTCCTGGTGTGTTTCCTCTTTCTCTCCACTTGTGCTTTTGCTCCGACAGAAGAAACGGTGAAGAACCCAAAGGGGGATTTTCCAGTGTCAAGGGATGCGGCTGTGTAAGGGTACGCATGCCAGTTCTTCTTCCCTTGCGTTACTGGGTGGTTAACGTGGGTAAGGGCGTGGATTCCACCTCCTGATTAAGGTTCCTATTTTTATTTATCAAAATGCTTCCTGTATCCATGAAACTCGGGGAAATGAATACAAATTGGTTTTGGGGGGGTGGTGTGTCATAATTCTGGTGAGGACAAGAGACCATATATAAAGCAAGTTCAATCCCCTAGACACATGGTGTTGGTACCACTTTGCAGAATCTATACAATGCATGGCAAGGTTTATATACTTTTAAAGCTCTGGGAAAGCCCAGGTACAGGTAGCTAGACCTCAACATGACTTGATGCTCACTCACCTACGTTAGACACTGGTATGCACCTATTTATAGAGAGATCTATTTTTTTTCATAAATATTTCTATAAATTCTCTGTGACTTGTTTCCCCCTCCATCTCCCAAGCACAAGAATGACCAAGGAAGTTGCTGACATGGGGCAAGAAAGCATGTTTTCTGGTGCTCTATTGCTGAGTTAGCCCACTATCTCTGGCTGTTGTTCTTTTATCGCTGTTCTTGTGATATTCACAGTAGAATTTCAGGTCTTGTTTGCCTGGGAAAGCACCTTGGGTGATAGTACTGGTGATGTCGGAACCCAGCAAGACTGGGGCTTTGTTTCGCTGATCAGCTTTCTAAAACAACCACATTAGGTAAGTTGCTGAATAAAGATGACAAACTGTCCAAGGTCACTCCAGAAGCCCAGATTAGATAGAAGAATTAGACTTGGTCTTCCCGAGTCCGACTCTAATCCTGCCTTCTCCATGCGGCTGTCCTTCCTGTCCTGCGTGAAAGCTCTCGTCTCTGTGGCTGATACTGACAGAGAAACACAGAAGTCTGGATGTGCAAGGTCTCTTTCTGCAGTACCACCGTGCTCTCAGAGCATTTCCCTCCGCTCTGCTGGGATGACCCTGCGTGCTGTGTTTGTCTTTTGTACTTTGTTGAACTGCGATGCTAAACAGGACAAAGCAAATTCACTTTCCTCGTAGCTGGATTTAATTTCTTGCTCTTATATCATTGTGCAGTAGCTCTTGCTGTAGCTACCAGCAGAAAAATGACTTCATTGCATGTGACTCTGAGTCTGGCACCTTAAACTGATACTTACTGCTATTCCTGAAAAAATCCCAAAGAAACCCCATTTAAAAAAACCAACCAAACCAAACCCACATTATTTGTGCATCACACTTCTTGGAAATCGTTCCCATGCAGTGGCACAGTTCTTGTTACCTCCTTCTAAATGAGTGAAACTGTATCTATAAAATAACTATAGGTAAAGAAAGATGTGTGAAGAAATAAAACCAAGCATTGTCCTATTTTCTTGTCACAGTTTATATTTTTTTACTTCAGAACGATGGAATAAAATATGATGCTGACTTGAATGGGTACCAAAATTAGGTGATACTTTCCTTCTGGTGATTTTTAGTATGCTAGTGTTTACCCACCTGGATAGTTGTAGAGAAATGTGGGACAGACTAACGCAATGCCCTGCTGCGACTCTGAGCCAGCCCTGAAGTCTCCATCCCTGTCTGTGCGGAAGCGCAAAGGGAATCTGAAGTTTGTTTGGTTTATTTTGAGAGTTAATGTTCTGAACTCTGATGTTGACTCCCTTGGTAACTCCGTTTGTGCCTGGGAAAGCCAAATGATTATTTTTGAAAAGTATTTATGCTCTGTGTCTATAAACACTTCAGAAATAATTCCCAAGTCCTTTGATGGTTGGATATTGAGAGAGAGAGAGAGAGTGGTGCCTAATAGAGTTAGGCAACTACTCATCTCTGCCACTGTTTTTTGAGTAATCTTGGGAAAGATATTTTCCTGCTCTGTGTCTGTTTCTCCCAGGTACAAAGTGGGTGTTGCAGTTCTGATCTTCTTTGAGGTCTGTGAATGAAATGCTCTCTGGATGTTGGATATGTGGATCTTGAAACTTTTTAATCACTTTTTGGTGATCACTTTATAAATCCCTCTCCTGTGCTCATCCACATGCTTCCTTTAAAAAGATAAGGCAAATAAAATTGTACTGCTTGTGCCAGAGCTTTTGGTCAAAATTAATGCTATTTTATTTTAATGAATAACTTGCGTAGTATAGTACAGACTACATAGATATTGGTTACACTGGAAGGGCCTCACAAAAATTTGGGGTGGCAGAAACTTCAAGAGATCATCTGATCCATCTGTCAGTTCCAGGTTAGGTCCATCTTCATCTCTGTCATTCAAGACAGAGTTTTGAAGTTTTTTGGTTGGTTTTTTGGTTGTTTTTTGTTTTTAAAGAATAATGTGAGCAGTGAGGGAGTTTCTACAGCCTCTCTGGACAGTCTAGCTGAGTTTGAACTAATGTTATAGTTGGAACCACACAGTGTGTGTCTTCCTTTTTGTTTTGTTTGTTGTCGTCGTCATTTTGTATATCTGCCTGTGACTGTACAAAGGACAAGTGCAAAGGTGTTTCATTGACAAAACCATGCCAATTTCTTTTCCAGCATGAACTTCTTTTGCAGCACATGCTCCAGAGGGGCAGAGGAAGGCTTCCGAACCGAGGCCCCAGCTTCTGGCATAATCATTAACAAAGGCTTTCTCTGGCTGGTCCGTTCTTTTTCTTCCTTTGACATATTCCTCCTCCCTTTATCTGTTGCATCATGCTCTGAAAACTTCTGTGTCCGCCAATTAGCGCTGGAAACTTTTCAGTAATCCTGACAGGCACAAAAAGCAGCTGCCTGTTGAAACAAACAGCACTTTCCCATCCTTTGCAAGTACTCCCGTTCATGACCTGCAAGTGCATCCCTTGGATGCAGAGGCTGTCCTGGCTGGGGAACAAACCTCCCTAGAAAGAGGCCTCCCCTGGAAGAAGTGGAGAGGCACTTACATCATGGGATGTGTTTAATGGGATTTTTAGCCTTATATTTGGCTGTCATATAGTGTGCTATACTGCCTCAGTGGCTCCTGTCAGCAGTCCACATGAAGCCTATCCTGGTGATTAAAGCCTGCTCCCTAGCTATATTTAGTGTATAGCTATTTGTTTTATAACTGAGATCCCTACTATGTGAACTGGAGTAGGTCAGTCTGCCACCTTGAATAAGTGCTTTTTTTTTTCTCTGGGCTTCTGTTTCCCAGCTGGTAAGTTTGGGAGGTTCTAGCTGATGCCCAATCCACTAGCCATTCCTAATGGTGATTTAATGATGGACAATATGGCACAAAAAGGCAGGAATACGCAGCTGAGGTAGGGGAAGCTGATGTTTTGCTTTACCCAATTCATCTTTTACATGTCCATTTATGTAGACTTTTACTGGGATCTATGAAGTAGCTTTCTGAACTTGCTAAATCTCTCCCATAGGAAAAATGTATGTTTATATGTGTATGTATATTTATATATAGTTCTATTAAGTGATACTGGCAATAGCAATGCCTTCTGCGAGCTTAACCTTGATGTCTCCAAAGCATCTGCAAAGAACTGTTTCCCTTTTTATCTCTGAATCCCCTCCAAACATATTGGTTCGATGGTAGGAAGGTCTGGGAGCACCTGACACGCTGACATAGAAATGTTGAAGTCAAATGGGTGCTTTTGGGTGATTGTATGGTTCAAGTTTATGGAACGCTATGATATACTCCGCCTTAGGGTGCCAGAAACATTGATCGTCCTTGTTAGAAGAAATGGCAGTTCTGTTTTTGCTCTTCCTTTTTGGTTGAAATGGGACCTGACTGTGTTAGAGACGTTGTGCCAGTTCTCTGCATTGCCATATACTCAGGCTGCAGCTTGTAACCCCTCTATACTTGCTGGCTAGATGAGATTATATCTTGGTCTCCATACAAAATCATGATTGTAGTCTTGCCTGCATTGGAGATTAACAACACTTGCGGTATAGGAACAACCCATTTCTGTAAGAAGTGAAGGAGCAGCTAGGGACACGTGGTGGCTCTGTAAAGCTCAGACTAGAACATGTAGTGCTGCAGTACTCCAGGAGTATGGTGGGTTGATCCATCTGTCCTGCCTACCTGCGTGCAGGCTGCGTTCACCCCGTCAGCATCACTCTTATCTCCAGAGATACAAAATGTTAAATCCCATTTTAGCACCAATCCATCTAGCCAGACCTATTCCTTTTGGCTGCCGGCATCTATACATTAACTGCTGCTCTATGTGTGCTTCCCAATGGCACTGTAGCACATAGATGGAAATGCGGATTAAAACCAGGCTGTGGAGCAGTACAGCTCTTGCAAGGTCTCCGTTGCTGCTGGAGGAGGCTGGGATTGATAGCTTTTCCCAGATGTGTGCAGCCTGTGCTGTGACAGCCTCTTGCGTTCTTGCCAGCCCAACAAGTCCTGCTGGAGCATGGGCAGCACACTGAGCACGTTCAGTCTCCACACCTGCTTTGCAATCTGGCTGCGTAGGAGAGTGTTTTCTTTTTTCACCCCCTAGAAACTGTAATCTCTAACCCCCTCTGGTGTAACATACTAGGTAGCCATCCTGTGGTGCTCTTGTGGCTCAGTGTCTGGCTCAGTGCCTAGAGGCTTTGAGCTAGGACCTCTGTTTCTCTACATGTGGTGCAATCCGAAGTGAATGACGGCCTCTGCAAGGCAGATTTTGTGGGTGAAAGGAACTGTGAGGCAGGAGGGGATAACGTAACAATGTTCACAGATAAGGTCCAATTTGATATAACTTGCCAAAATTATGGTTTTGGTCATTGACAGGGATGTAATTTGAGTTAGACACGTGTTCCTTCTTGTACTACAAGGTTTGTGAGCTATCTAAACTCCTGGCTTTTCTAAGTACCTTTGTGCTGGGGTTGCAGGTGGTAAAGTGGGAAACTCCATGATTAACACATACTGGCCAAAAGCAAACTTTCTAAAGTACTGGCCTCCCTTTCTCCACCACTGGCTATGGTGGGAGCTGTGTTGATATGTCAGCTGAGGTCTGGGGAAATTGCAGTATTTGTAGAGAGGCTCAGTAGAAAGCAGCAATTAGTGCATGTAGCCCAGAGGTCAGCTTCTTAAGTGGGAAGCTGAGTGCAGGCTGGTGAATCAGCAGGGAGGAGGAGGAGGAAGGTACTCCAGGAAACAACTGCATCCACTGTTGCTCTGCTGCCACCAGCGCGGTGATGGGAAGCAGGGTGCTTGAGTGTGGGTAGAGGGCATGGGGCTTACACAGTGCCTTGGTGCTCTGGAGAAAGAGTGGGTTTTTTCCTCCCTAGCATCTTTGGTTTGGTCATCTCAGATCTTTCAGTAGGTACCAGTGGTGTAACCCTCCTGGTCTACCACCCTTCTGTTCGCAAGCTTGGTACAATTATCATCCCTCTTTATGTGGCAAGGAGATTACTGACCACTGTGGAAGAAGAAAGCAGGAGTCCTGCCTGTCAGTGCTGCATTTCAGCTGCGAGACGATGGTCTGTATTTCCTTTTCAGCTTACCTCCTGTTCTATCTCAGCTTACTCTTAACAGTCAGAGTGTGAAGGTGGGTTAGTTTTCTTTCAGCTTTTGGGAACAGCTGCTTTGTTTGAAGGAATGAGATGATGGTAGCTCATAGTATTTGGCATAGAGTTTGTCCATGGCCTTGTGAGATGTTGCCTGGGATACAGCATACATTTTGGGTTGTCCATGTCTAAACCAGACTGAATTCAAGTGATGGAGGTTTAGAGAAGGTCTCCTAAGATGAGCCAGGAAATGGTGAGTCTCGTATCTCAGGACCTCTCAAAGGAGAGCATTGCTTGTTCAAAATGACATAGTGAAGGCAGAGAAAGGGCAAAGCTGTCTCATGGGGGCTGGATGCAATGGAATGCAATGGAATAGTGTCAGAGTTGTGCAAAGGGCAGAGTAGGTACGTGGGCAGAAGGTTGGCTTGAATAAATCTGGACTGGCAACTGGTGGAGGGGTTCCTAGCCATCAGAGGCTGAAACTAACACTGCTGAGCTGCAGGAATGAAAGGTCTTGTAAGGTGGTTTTATAACTAAACGAAAGGGGTTGCATCAGGTGCAGGGTAGGCCCTTCCTATCCTGCATCCCTGCCTGAAGTTTCAGCTGCCTGTGGAGAGGCAGGGTCAATTTTCCCTGAATGTGACATTGTTTGCATTGGGGTTCTTCTGCGGGGGTTTCTGCACTAGACGTTACACCTACAGTACCAATGGCCCAGGGCAAGGCTTTGCTCTTGCTCCTCATCTAATGACCAGGTCTCCACTGCGTACCAAATTGCATTGAATGTGTGATTGCATTAACATGGTGTCTTTTCCTAGTGCACTTGAGGGTGTGTGTGGATATTGGGCAGCATTAGTGGAGCATAGTGGGGGTTTCAGTGGCAAGCCCAATGTGTCCCAAGATATTTTGTATTACAACAGAAACATGTTGCATTCCACTCCTACTTTCTTTGCTTTTAACCAAATCATCTGCAAGTTTAAACTGGTACAACTGCACTACCATCAGACAGGCTGTCATAACATTTCCCTGAAAATGAAAACAAAATTCCTAGTTTCAAAAAACTTAAATGTGCAAAGAGAAAGAAAAGAAACTTGCAAGACCAGTTGTTTCCTATTTTCAGCTCTTTGTTGCTCCAGCCTTTCAGTTACAGTCTACAAACCAAGGCTAGCCTGCAAAGAAGTCTTCATCACAGGTGTGGGTTGTAAAAAGGGGAGAAAAAAATCAGGGCAGGAGGGACCTGGGTCCTGTTTTGTTCCATAATCAAAGTCCAGGGCAGAGGTTAGATTACAGATGTGCACACATCAAAATCTGTATGTTAATCTGAGCTCTGGTGAATAACAGATTAAGTGCCACAGTGAACTTTAATGCTAGACTAAATCAAGCAGTGAAAGCCAGAAAATTTCAAAAGTTCAGATCCTTCTGCAGCTCTGCACAGGGTGCGTAGCATGGCTGAGTTATTGTATAGCTCATATTTAATTAAAGAAATTTTTTCTCCAATAGTAAAATACCAAGCCGTTATAATGGAATATGTTTATCATGCATCATTGTCTTTCCTGCACTCTGCCTGCTCTCCTCATGGTTCTTTTCCAGCTACTGCTTATGACTGATAACACTTTCTGTGAATAGGAAACTTGGATTTTGTCAAAACCCATTGAATTGTAGAGAAACCTTTCATGGAATTGAGCAGCCATTGGATCAGTCTGAATTGACCTGGAGGACAGCAGTTCTTAAATTTCTGTGTATATTCTGTTCCCTTCACTTGTGAGCTGTGCAATTTTGGTGTCGTGCCTCTATATATTTCTGTAGGGACACTGTCCCCTGCCCCCAGGGCTTAATTCCAGGGAGCAGAAACTCATGTAGATCCAAGACCATCCCAGGATTTTTCCCACAAATTAGAGAAAGTTTTGCTCTGCAATTAGTGCAGAATTGTTGTCATCTACTGTGTCAGTCTTCAGTAGGCGTTTTGGGGAGTGTGAGCTCATCAGCAAGCCCATAATTACTCCCCAGTTTGTATACGATGACTTTATTTTTTCCCCCCACACTTTGCCTCAGGTTTTGCATTGTGGTTTTTAGTTAGAGTGCAATGCACATTCTTCCTTTAATAACCATTGTTTTATAACTAAATCACAGGGTGATTATCATAGTGGTTAGAACTAGCTTAAAAAGTATGTTAAGTTCTTAAATATAAGGCCTCTAGGCTTTCCCTTTGCATTGTGTGCTAACTATTGCAAAGCTTGAGTGAGAAAGAAGACTGAACACAGGCTTTTTTAGAGGTTAACAACCTTTCAGGCATGTAAGGGAGACTATGTAGTAACAACAGAGCTTTATGGCTGGAGAACCTCTGAGAATTCTTCAACTGCAAGGGAGAAAAAACCTGATGGCTGGCAGAGGATCCCTGTGTGTAACTGAAGGCAATATGCTCCTTTCTTTCATTTCTACAGTACTCTACCTGCGTTCCCTCTATGGGAGAAGGAAGGGTTTCTTGGGAGAGGAGTCTGACCTTAATTAAGAATTAGCATCTCCTATTTCCTCTATACTTCAGTTAAGTGAAAGGATTTAATCCTAATCTGCCATGTGCTTGTTGGAAGATGTAACTAATCTGAGAAGTGAGAAGGCGATGGTATGATTACCTTGGATCGGATGGAACATCTTAAGGAATTAGAAGATAAAATCGCCCTTTCTTCTCCGCCTAATCTCTGTCTGTATTAAGAAAGCTGCAGTTTGGCTTTATCAGCTCCTGCCTCTACGTTGATCGGATTCATTTCCTGTCCCTTTTGCAGAAGACTGCGTGGTTTGAGTCTGGCCTTCGGATTTTGATTTCAAGGCAAAATTTTGTTCTTAAAATCCTAACCCGTCTTTGCACCACATTTTTCCCTGTCCTTGTCTCTGGCATGCAGTTGGTTGGACAGTAATGTATCCTAGAGTAATGGCTCTAGGAGATGGAGCTTTATGGCCTGAAAATCTCATTTTCCTGGGGGTGGGGAAGGTGCAGAAAAGCTTAGAAATACGAAGTGGATGGAACCAACTGCTCAGAAACAAGAAAAGAAATAGCTTTACATAACTTTAAAAAAAAAAAATTCATATCTTTAGGCCAGTGAAGGTTTTGTACAAGGACTAATAAATGAGTACCAGAGTTGACACTGAATGCTTTTTGCCCTTATTCTGTATGCTTACTGTTGAAGTGAGTAAAGAGCTCCTCCAGTGATCAGTGGACCAAATTCTTCACCAGCAGTTTGTTTTCAGGCGGATGTTGGGCTTCAGGGATTGTTTTCAGCATTTACAGTGCCTGATGCTGAAGGTTTCTGCAAGCAGTCATGCTGTTTTCAGTGGGAGAGTCTGCATGGGGAGCGCAAGACGTGTGAGAGTGAATTGCTGGAACAGGCAGTTGTGGGTCTTGTGGGGAGCAGGGGTTGTTCTCGGGCTGTGCTGAGGTAGATTCACTCTTGTCCAGAGTCCCAGAGGTTCTTGAATGACAGAGGCTAGGGGACCAAACCCAGAAACCTCTTCAAGGCTTTGTTTTCTTTCTGAAACATAAAGCCAGAACATGGATAGAAAATCAAGTTCTTGCTTTCACATTTAAGTCTCCTGAACATGCATGAAAAGGGTGTGTTGAAACCAAGGTGCTGTTGGACCTTACCCAGCTATACATTGTGTGGCAGCGTGTGGGATTGTTTCTCTTTCCTGTAGAGGATGGGGATTTGCCTTGCAGGTATAAAATGCACTTTCCATTACTCCATATGGAGTCGGTGGTACTACATTGTCAGAGCAGCTGTAGACAGAATTCCTGGTCTTTCCAAGCTGTGTCCTTACTACTAATGCAGGACTCTTTGTGCAGATGCAGCCACGCCACCACATCTTACGATAGCCCTGAAAATGGGTGAAACTCTGCTTGCAGATGAGCTGCCATAGGGCTGCATCCCAAGCCCTGGTGTTCCTAATCCTTAGTATGAACATGAGAAAAGCTGGTGTAGTGTTTTAAATGATGACACAGCCAATTGCTTCTCAAAAGATTATCTGAGATGGGAGTAGGTAAAAACAGAAAGACTTTATTGTGCAAACCTTTCCCTATCAAAATAGTTGTTTTTGAAGTCACTGATTATTTGCATTAAAAAAAAGAAGTGTGTTACTGCTTCTCTGCATTGTCTTTGTTTATCATTAACCTTCTGTACAACATGATAACCTTGATTTCCTTCAGTCTGATAACTAGATACTGTTCTTTACCTTTTTTTATTGGCCCTTGTTCTGAAAAGGTGTGCGCATGACTGACTGCAAACTTCAAATGTAATTTGTTACATGTGGATTTCCAAATTTAGAAAATTAGAAACCTAAATTTTGGTACTCACTTTTTTGGCTATGTATTTAATTTCAAGATATAAGGGGTTATTTCCCCACAAAATATTGTATATACCCAACTGTTACAGCAGTGTTCAGAGACAGCTGGTCTAAATTCCACTTGGGTATGCATTCAGAATGAAATCCCTGTGCCTTGCCTGGGGTTTCATGTTGGGTAAACACTTCTTACATCTAGATCCATCCAGAAGGAAGCACCAGGCACAGGATGGGATTCAGGCCAACTCAATCTGGTGTCTGGAAACCTGTTCCTGTGTCTTGCAGTTGTTTTGCTCAGTATGTCGAGGTGAACAGATCCTTAGATTGGTATATACCCATGAGGGCTTTCCTCTGGGAAGTGTGTGTCGCAGGAAGAGCGGGAGTGCACTCCTCTCGCAGGAGAGAAGTACAAATAGATAACGCTCAGGGAGACCCTCCCGTTGAGTCACAAGGTTCGGAAAGGATCCCCTTGCTTTCTAAACTCCTTCTCAGAGAGGAGTCTAGGTGCGGCTAGATCCAGTCCTAGTCTCAGACTTGGTCAACGGTTTATGTCTAAGGATATATTTTTTCCTCTGCTGCGTTACAAGGTTAAAGTAACTGGGCAGGTGCCCAGATTTTCTACTGTGAGTCTGGGCTCGTCCAGTGTACTGAACTACCCCAATCACAGTGGCACTCACAATGCAATACACCTTCAGTCTAGTCGCATTCAAAGAGAACTATCACGGCTAGATTAATAAATGGTGCAGTTTATTAAAACAACAGACACACGGACACACAGGTCCTTTGGATTACCGGTGATGGATATCCTGTCTGCAGAAATACATACACATACCAAAGGTATGGAGAAAACAGCCTGGCTACAAACGCGTTAAATATAAAGTAACTCTATAGAGATTTATAAGCTTTCCGGACAGACACTTGGTACACTCAAGTGTTGAATCTTACCCAAAGGCGTCCCGATGGGGGGAGAAGAGAGGCTCAGCCCGTCGACTGGTCTCAGAGGTATATGATGGTGGCTTCTCCTAATTTTCTCTTTCTCTTAAGCTATTTTATACTACTTTTACCTTTTAGGTGGAGCTTGAGTGACTCTAGTCATGCATATCTTTATTGTGATTGGTATAACCTTTTCTCGCTTCGTTTTAAAGGTATAGACCAGAAAAAATTCAATGCGCACGCTCAGTGGGGGGTGGTTATACCTTGGAGGTGGGTAGCTTTTGGGATGGAGGTGTGTTTTGGTATTATAATGAGCAAAAGTTCACCAAAAGGACAGCATTTGTCAAAATCATGACAGACTCTTGATCCAGAGTATTAAATGTGCAGCTCATTGGACCTTTAAGTTCCCCCATTGTTCCGGAGCCTAGCCGTGGTGTCTCCACACCGCTCCACCCTCCGGACTGTTCCTCCTAGAGTTAGCACACTGAGTTCCCCCGGTGTTCCAACATCTAGGGTTGCCTAGGGAACTTCATGGCATAGATCCTTTGCTTGTTAGCTGCAGTCCACTCTGGAGGCTTCTACAATGCTGTGCCTTTTCCATAAATGTGGATATAAGTTTAATTTCTAAGTTACTCCTAGCAATCACACCACAGTGTGCTGAATCTGGGAGTCTGCTTTGTTGCTTATGTCCGTCTTGAATGGGTTGGTATTCCACATGGCAAGCAAGTACTTATGTGCCTTGTTGAGGGTAGGAGGAATGGATGAAGCTGAGAAACTTGCAGATAGGCTATATTGCCAAGACTGACAACGGCTTTTGCTTCTAACCCTTGTGTTGTGTTATTCCTCTACCACTTTTGAGAAGTAATTGAAGTCTAAGCACTTCCAATTGTTTCTCTGTTTTTAATGTGAGCTGCTCTGATGCCTGACCAGCGTTGTGGATACGTGCATATCCAGATATATTGCTCCTGGTGAAAGGTATTTTCTGGATGTACATCTGTACTTAGTTGAGAACTGTTCCCCTTTTGAATCTGAGCCTAGGTGACTCAGATCCAGCTGTCCCCTTTTCTGATGGAAAGATGGAGAACAGAATGTTTTGGTCATTTGAAGCAGGCTTTCATATTGTGCATTCCTGGGATGCTTTTCTTGGTTGTGGGAACAGACAGAACCATTCATCCCAGTATGAAAAGATTGCAGGAAGAATCTAGCGGAGGTTAAAGAAATCCTTGTAATCTGTGTAATCTTGGAAAAGGAAGAAAAACAAAATAAGCAGAGCGGGTGGCCCCAGAGTATCCACAGGGGCAGCTGGTGTTTTTTTTTACAGTGTGTCTAGAGAAAGTCACATTTCCATGAAGTTTTACGGGAAGGCAAAGCTTACAGCTTGTGCAGGTAATATAGAGAGTGGGAAGGAGAAAATGGCTTGTGTTTCTTACGCCACGCGTGGCATCATATTTGCCTGTGTTCAGCATCTACTGCTGGAAACGGATTTTTTAGAAGGGCTCTGTTAATAGAGCCTTTTGGGATGCCAAGGGTACAATACAGGAGCTTAGGGCAAGTTGTTATCTCTAATGGAGCAGGGCAGTGCCCTGTGGAGGTACTGGCCTGTGCCCCAGGCTGAGGATATTTCTGCAGCACAAAAACTGCGTCACTTGGTTGTGAGCTAACATGGGATTCGGATGGCTCAGGACAGCATTGCTCTGGGTGGTGAAGATGACCTAATGGTATAATTTGGAAGAGGTCCGTGCTCAGCATTCAGAGCTTCCTAAAAACCTGCTCATATCTATTGATGTTGAAGTGGGGGAAAAACTAGTGACGGAGAAGGAGTATCTGTCCCTAGCAACAGATGTAGACTTCTTTAAAAATGTCCCAGATGTTTATTTTTATCTATGTATTTCTAACAAGCTGCATTTATAGTAAAATTTACTCAAGTTCATCCTCATTTCCCTTCATGATGATGAGTGTGCAGTTATATGCTAAGGCAGTCATCCCTGTTTTCTGGCTTTGGTCAGTCTGCAGCTTGTGGAGATGAGAATGATACTTCAGATACGTGAGATAGACCCCACCAGACTCCCCTGTGAACCGACACTCAGTGAGCCAGCTGGGCAGGGGGTATCTGGCTGTGATACAGGGTGGCACTTCAGAAGTTTTTGAATCTGATGTGTGGCACGGGGACCCCAGTGAGTGTGGCCGTGAACTAGTCGTGGCGATTGTATTTCGGGATAAAAGAAGCTATCTGTTCAGAGGGTAGCTTAATTAGCAGCCTGTGGAGTTCATTTGTTTTTCAGCATTAGTATGTTGAAAGTAAATGTGTTTGCATAAAGGATTCTGGCAGAAATCTTTATGCAGTGGGAATGCACTTCCTCTTATTTCTCTCCCCCTGTGTAAAAATAAAATCCACTCATCCCGAGAAGGAGGAGAATGTCACAATACCCTGTGACTTGTGTGGCTGGCTGATCTTCAGGGATAATCAGTAGTAAGGGAGAATGAACTGAAGTTCCCTGTCTTTTCATAGGTGAGCAGCAAAGTAGAGGAACAGACTAAATTCACTGGGTCGCTAAAGTTTGTGTGGTTCTGGCTGGAAAGTTAGGGACCCAGAGACTCCCTCTAACAGAGGCCTGAAAAACTGTAAGATATTTTTATTCTTCTGGCATGCTTTCCTTCTTATATTCTTCTCTACTACTTGTTTTAGCCCTCCCCTGTGTCCTTTTATCCTTCCCCTATCCACATTCCTGTTTGTGGAGCCAACCAGCCATTATGTTTTATCTGGAAGAACCAGCATCCCCAGCTTGCTTAATCACAAGTACAGCTTCAAACCTTGTAACCAAAAGGTAGGACTGGGTGATGAGATGTGTAAATCTAGGAGTAAGGGCATATTGTGAAGACAGTAAACCTTCAGGTTGAAGGTGATGGAGATGGGGAGAGATCTCTTGGTAGAGCATGTCACCTGCCAGCAGAAGTGCTAGAAATCAAGTTGCTCTGTAGAATCAAAGCTGGCCCTGGGCAAAATGTGTTATATGAGATGGAGTGGGTGGGAGGGAGAGGTCTGATGGCTGATGGATAGGAGGAACCGGGCTGATCAGTGTTTCTCACCTCTAGATTCTGTTACTTGTCTCCCTATTTTATGCTGAATAGAGCTGGAAATGGCATCCTCCTGTCCAGTTTTGTGATAGCATCTGGTCCTTGCTGGCTCTGTTGCAGGAAGGCTGTTTTCTTTCTTTCTTAACAAGAACTGCTTGCTCTTGTCCATTGTTCCTGCTGCTGGTGATGTGATCTGAGCATTCTGCTTCTCCTAAACAGCCCTGACTTCTGTGTAGGCTAAATACACCCCAGTTGGTGCTGTCTGCAGGTGTCTGAAGCTACCCCAGGTGCTGAACACCCTTTGTGGGGGACTTGGGGAAGAGATGGGGCTTGGATTCCGTCGGTTTTCACTCGGGCTTCCTCCCCAGGCTGTCTCTGCTGATCCCTCCTTTCTTTGTCTCCCTAAGCTGGTGTGGGATGACTAACTCTTACTGCTGAAACACTCTTTGGCGTCTCAGATATTTGTGAGCCCTCAGGAATACAGTTTTGGAATTCTCCTTGCGGTTTTTCCTCCTCTGTGTCTGCTTGCAGTTTTCCCTGGAGCCCTGCCAGCCCTCTTCTCGCTCTGACCCAGCCTGTGTTCAAACCCTTACTCATGCCTTAATCACTTCCCGTCCCCACGATTGCAATTCCCCCCTTGCAGCATCTGTAAATCTTTGCTACGTTAATTCTCCAGAGTGCTGCCTGCAGAAGGCTGCCACCTTCCTTGGCCCAGGGAGTAGGTCTGGGTGTCCCCCGGCTTCTGGCTGGTCCTTCATTTGCTCTCCTTGCAATTCCCTTTGCTGTTATGTTGCTGTTGTCCCTGGCTTGCTCTGCTGCCACCTTCTCTCCACATGCCACCCTGCTCAGTCAGACAGCCTTAGCTTCCTTTTGGCTGATAGTCTTAATTTTTTGATTGTTTTTCTTTATCCATTAGGAATGTTTTTGCATTTTTTTTAAAGCAACTTAGTCATTTCCTTTATTTTTCTTTCCTTGTCATAAAACTTTTTGCTTGAGGAGTTGTGTGCTTGTTAATGTAACATCCTTGCAAGGAATTTGGAGGTTTTATTCCGTTTGCCTACCGGGAAGGGATCGGTGTAGAGAAGGGTTATGTGACTTTACTAACGAGTAGTTGGTAGAGTCATGCTTAGGTTTCATAAAGTTGGGTTTTTTTCAGTCTTACTGCAAATTCATGGGGTCAGATGCCCTTTTTCTGTAATGAGGTTTTGGATTTGTTCCTAAAGAGAGGAGCTGAAAGCCCCATGTTGGACCCTGGCCTCTTCCTCCCTCCTCCTGTCAGTTTGGAGAGGCTGCCCTGAAGTCTTGTGAAAATGGGGGCCACGCACCAAAGGTCTGTTGCTGAGGGTCATTGGTGTGCCTTTGGTAAGGGCTCTGACAGCAGAACTGGGTCTTGGCTGATGCATGAGCTGAGACTTGAGAACTTAAAACCAGTCACCAGTTTCAGTCACTCAAATCCCAAACAATTTAAATTCTTGTTTGGTGGTTCTAGGGAGTTTTAGCTTTGGTCCAGGACTCCAGGATTAAAGTGAGACTGCAAGATTGAGCAAAAGCATGTAACATTAAGACGGGAGATGAAGGAAATGATCACCTTTGTTTTACAGAAGAAATCAAAGATCCTGACTCTCCTAGGGATGTGAGGAGGGAGCTGAGCACTGCTTTCTGGGAGCCTGTTTGGTGCTCTCCCACCCATTCTTTATCTGATTTCTTTGTGCTCTTCTCTCCCAGGTCTGTGACAATGGAAGAAGTAGTCCATCACTGAGAAGAACGGTGATACCAGGACAGCTCTTTGAAACACTGGCAATACGAGCCTGACATACAGGAGACAGCAAACATGCTGAAGCCGAGTGGACTTAAAATTCCCGGCAGGGCTGGGAAGCACTCCAGCCCAGTGGGACGGGCATCAGGGACCGCTGCAGCTGCCGTCACCACTGGTTCAAAGGAAGGTAAGGTCTTGATTTGACAGGGACATGAGCTGATGCAGGTGATACCTGGCTTAAAGGCAAAGGCCTAGTGGTGCCAGTGTTCAGTAGGATGTGAAATTCCCCACCTGTACATAGACTGATTGTGAGCACAGATGAAAACAAGTGTGATGGGATGGGTAAATGGCCTTCCTCTCCCAACTAACACACAAACCAGGTAGGTTGTGGAGTGGGTGGGAGACAGATGGATCCTCTGGTGTTTAGGACTGACAGTGAGAGGTGCTGCCTCCTGTCTTTCTTGTTTGCATATGCGTACCTGTACGGACACTAACATTTGAAGAGCTGGTAATAATTAGGCAGATGGGAACCTCACCCACGGCCGCCTTAAACACTGTCTTACAGCCATTGCTTCTGGCCTGTGATAATGCAAGAGTAAGAACCAGGCACTTAAGGTGGTTTGTTCTGTGCTGATTACCTCAAATTAGTGCCTTTATTTGAACAGAATCATTTGAAGCACTGGGATTTGAATAACGACTTACCTAGACATACCTACACATGCTTTACCGTCCGTTGATCTATATCCAGTGTATACATAAGCTATGCAGACTGCCGTTATGCAGTATGATTAACACTTCAGAAGTGTGTGAGATGTGTTTTGCTTAAGACTCATTTTCTGGCTTCTTTGGCTGCTGGGTTGTTTGTTTTTTTTTCTTAGATATAATATAGCAATATTCAAGGTGTAAGTTTTGTGTGTAATGTTTTTTGTTTCGCTTTGTTAAAAAAGGCTTTCCTCTTGGATCTGAGGAAAAGCATCAAGATGACTTATATCCTATCAATCACTTGTACATTCAGTATGTTACGCTTTCATTTGAGAATGTCGCTGGTTGTTTCTTGATCTGTCAACCTCTTGTCTCATAATAATTCAGGCCACTGCCCACATGCCTGGTTACTTTGTTATACGTTTCAGTCCCAAAAATATATAGCGTTTGGCAGAAGCAGGAAGCTTTGTGCTTGTCAGGCAACGTTTTTAGTATAGGGGATAATATTGGACAAAATTTACTTTAGCATGCTATGTGCTAATAATACTACAAAAGTGAGGGTCACCAGACAATGCTCTCTCTTGTCAGAGTAACGCAGAAGTGTTAGTTATTTAAACAAAACGAACAAAAACCCCATCTCTGTGAAGCTTCTGTTGTACTGGGGCATGTGTCCTTGTCCCGTGCTGAGAGGGTGGTTCAGGCACAACCCCTGCACAGGACTTCCACGCGAAGACCCTGCTTGCTGCTGAGCGACCCTGCATCTGCTCCGTTATTACACATCAGGGGCTGTGCTGTGCTGATGGATTTCTTCAGCTGAGCTTTCTTGTCTTTCAGTGACTGATAGCGTATATATCATCTCTCCCACTCTGTAAATTCTTTCCTTGAATAGTATTGTAAAAGCCATAGTTTTAACTTTTTTTGCGCATGTGCGAAGTCTTCTTTGAGGGGCCAGTAACTGCATGAGATCATGGGCTGAGTTCCAGATCCTTCAGTGTAATACAGCATTGTGGGGAGCGGAATGGCACTGCTCTTCCTCAGCTGAGGACTTGACCGTAGATGTAGAGATAAATGTTTGAATCGCACTTTTCTGTGTTTGAGTGGGTTTTAGTATTAGAAGGACTAATTTCTTAATTTAGTATCCAAATCAAAGATACGGAAGTCTCCTCATATGTTTGCTAAAGGGAAGTGCAAATTGACAAAGGAAATTCTTAGGATAAGGTTTATAGGTTTTTCTGTTTATTTTGAGGTTATTCCCCAGACCCGTTTCTGTATTCCCCCCTTGTTTCTCTTAGCACCTAGCTGTGATTGAGAAATTAATTTGAAAGACTCCAGTGAAGTGACTATTTTGCTACCGGTTGTGAATCTCATAAGGTGCCTCATGCTGGATTTATAACTGCAGTGTGGCGTGGAGTTATTTTCAGTTGATTTTTTTTATCACTTTAAAAAAGAAAAAGACCAAACCAAAACAACCAAAATGAGAGAAAAGGCCTGAGGCCCGTCTTCCCCTCGGAGGCTTTGCACAGAGGCATCTCGGCAAACACAGTCAGCGTGTGTCGCAGTATGAAAGAGGTAGTCAGCGCGGGTGTCAGCAGCGGGGTCCAGTGCAGCCTTTCAGCTGAATGCAGCGCTTGTTTGCTGGAGCTTCTTTGTGCCTTGTGCAGCCATAGCCATCTGTCACTGTGATCGATGTGCAGCAAAGCTGGCTGAGCGCAGGCAGAATCTGCACCAATCCGAGTTTGACCTTTGTCTGAGAAGTTCTAAAATGAGTTTTATTCCTGGAAAAATGTGCGTATGGAGGAGGAGAGACGTCTTGGGTTGGTAGGTTGGCACTGTGCAACCGCTGTGCTGTGAGCTGTGCTGTTGCTCCTCTGCCTCTCGGAATGGTACAGGGGGCTTGCAGGAGTTGCAGAGCCAGAACACTCATAGCCTTCCTACCTGGAAGGTGAGAATAGAGCACAACGGGGCTGTTTACCCAGGATGTGCTAGGTGGATAGCTGTGATAGGCCTTGTAGCATCATCTCTGACGCCATCCCTAGCATCGTCTTCTTGCTCTGTGTCCTGCACAAGAGTTACTGCTGTGTCTATGCATGGCCTGTACCTGCTGTTCCTCCTGCAAATCTCTCCAAAGGCCTGGCCAGCCCCTTGCTGCCTCCTGCTCCTCTCCTTTCCAGTGATAATCTGAAGTGGTGAGCAAAGTGCATCCCAAAATCCTGTTGACTTGCCTGTGTGCCCCTCTCTGAGAGTGGCAGCATCTGTGCTGCCTGTGGGGCCCAGGCACAGCACATAAAACCATGAGATTCAGCCTTTGGTGGGGGAAAACTCCAAGAGAAAAACATCCTTTTTTTTCTGTCAATGCGGTTTAATTCTATTTCAGAGCCAAGTGTCTATATCACTAAAATCCTGACCACAGCAGGCACCGATGTAAGCTTTGAGGATGCCTGCAGCCAAAGGGTCTGGTGGTAGATGGTCATGGGGACTGGATTTCATTACCCTTCCTGGGATTATTCAGATCTGGGCCACAGGAGGGTGATGGAGCTTTGACCACTCACTCACTCACTTTGACCATCCTCACTCTTCTGTCTTGCTAACCTGCATCATTCATCCTCTGGCCTCTACGTGCATCAGTGTAGTAATTCATGGCAGTTCCGATAACCCAACTTTTATCAAGAAGAGGTAACTATATGCCAGTGTGAGGGCTGTTAGATCTGGTAGTGTGCAGTCAGCACTGAGCGCTTTCCCCAGTGTCACGGCACTGGAGCCTTTCTAATGTACAGAGAGACAACGGCAGAGACTGAGAGGCTGAAAACAATTTCCTTTTGCGTGTTTAATGTGAATACTGCAAAGGGCTTTTTCAGTTCTTCTGTCACTGTCCAGGAAAGTGCCTTCATGTAATATATTGGGTGTCTGCTGGGATGGAAAGATCCTCTAAAGGTACCGAGCTTTACATCAGGTCTTAAAAAGTTGCATGAAGGAGGCTGCATGTAAGGCATTTGAGAAGCCCTGCAGAAACCATGAGCTCTGCTCTGTGCGGTCTTAGAAGGTGTGCATGAGCCCTGTGAATTGTGCTGGTGCACTGAGTGTGCTTCCCGGGAGACTGTCGGGGTTTGCCTGACTCCAGGGGGATCTGAGTGTACTGGATTTTGCTGAACTCATGTGTTGCCTCCACATTTATGTGCCTCTTGCCAGAAACGCCAGAAGAGACTTCTCCATTTTCTTAGGCATTTTGTAAACCACCTGAGCCCTGCAGCTTGATGGAAGAAAACCAGTGTGGTTTGGATTACAAAATACAGAGCTGCAACATTGATCTCTATGAATTTGCTACCTTGGGGGAAGACAGAAATCTCAAAAGCTTGAAATATAGTTGCAAAAGAAACCCATACATCTAATAAAGTGCAGAATTAAACTGTAACAATGTACAGTCTGTTGGCTCTGAGCTGTCTCTTGGCTCTGGTAGCCTGGGGCTGGCTCAGAAAGACCCCACATCAAAGTTATATCTTCCAGACTGGGTGTCAAAAGAAGGTGCTTGTTCTCCAGTTGTGCCTGAGAATTGTCAGAGAGCCATTAGATGCAAATGAATTTTGAAAAGCTTCACATTTTCTTCCTCCTACCTTCCCATAAGCTGATCGGTCTTGTCTGCAAAAGTGCAAGTAGATGTACTTTCCTTTATTCTTAGTCTGGAATACACAAAGATGCTTTGATTTCTTCTTTCTCTTTTCCCCAGCACTCTGTTCATATGCTTTTGTAGAAAGTCAAGTGTCTCTCATCCATCTCTCATCTCTCTTCCTTTCCCAGGCAGCAGACATGTACCCTGTTAAACGTTTCTATGTACTCTTGACAACTCACATCTTATGTGACAGAACAGAGGATTGATGCAGATGTAAGGTGCTCTGTGTGCATATATATATATAAACTCGCAATTCATGGCTGTAGTTTTCTATGCAGACCAAATATGATGTAGTCGTAGCATGTGTGACAAGCTGGATCAGTACATCAGAGTTATTTTTCCTGAAACTTTATTTGGAGCCCCTGTTTCTTACCAGCTCATGGAGTGTCCTCTTGGAACTTTCCTAGAGTGGAGAGTTACTGTGTCTCCTACCTGACCTGGCACTTTCAAAGACCCATGAGGTATAGGGGCTTTTTGTGGCGGTATTCTGGGTTAGGTGCATTGGCTTTTTGTGGGTGGGGGCTTTTTTTTTTTTTGTGAAGAAGAGCCAAAATGGTCATTGCCACTGAAAGTCAGTGGGGGACTGGCACCTGACATGGATTCTTGGAAAACATTAGCCTTGATGAGTGCTGTCCACACTGACTATCTCCCTCCCTTCTCTCCCATAAAGCTGGAACCATGGAAAAAATAAGTTCTGCTGCTTTGCGGTAACTATTTTCCTTAAAACCAGACTGAAAATTAATCTCTAGCTGTCTCAGGAGAGGATTTCCCACAGATTGTTTCTGTGCAAAAGGTGTGGGTCACTGGTAAAGGGCTCAATATAGTGTTTGAATTTCTTGTTACAAAGTGCATATGTCTTGGTTTCTTTCCCACCCTTCTCCTGGAAAAGCCTGGAGCTGCAAGATGGAGAGAGAATGGAAGCTGTGATGAATGGGTCCACACAGCCCTCACAGCTGGTGGAACAGGTGAAAGCCGCTGGGAAGGGAAGCATTCACATTTCAGAGTGTTTTTTGTCTGCTCAGAGCAGCACTGGAGTGACTTGGTGAGAGGAGAAAGTGTTGCCGTTCAGACCGCATTTTGCTGTCAGCTGGCTCTGGTGTTCATTTACAGTGCTTTTTCTGGTTCTTAAATCTCGTCGTCAATTAAAGAATTCTGGCAAAAGCAGGGGAGGGGAGGAGAAAATTAGTATTTGCAGATGGAGCTGGGCAACACTGGGACTTCAGTGCCAGAGGCAAAAAAGCCCAAACCTGTTACATTTTTTGTGAGACTTAAACACATCCAGTCTGAATCCAGCCTAGATCTTGAATTTTACAGATGGATCCTGTCTTTCTTAATGGGCAGATGCAAGTGTCTGTGACCTGAATATCCTATTTAGGCATGGCTAAGAGTACCAAAACTGTTTTTCAGTGGGTGCCCAGATTTATTGCCAAAAACTATACTTTGATAGCTAAACTGTACAGAATTGCCAGGAGCCTGGGAATACCTTCTTATTTTCGTATAAGTGTACGTACATTATTTTTTGATGAAAAATAAATGCACGGAACTATTAATATTTGCTGGTGTTAATGTCTACCTTTGCAAACACCGTGTGATGCTTTTGTTCACTAAAAATAAAAGTGAAACGGGCTGGAGCACTCACAGGGCCATTAAAGAGCACTAGATGACTGGCTCCATAGGGTAATTAAACTAAGCATGTTGTAATGAGGGTTTTATAAGCCTGAGCTGTGCTAGTTCCTGGGGTAGTTAGTTGCGCGTGGTTTCTGGTTGCTAATCAGCCGAGGGGTGGTTACATCCTGGGGGATAGTTACTGCTGTGCCGAGGGGATGAGCTTCATGTTGTTCAGGCAGCGGCCAGCATGGGTTCGCTGGGAGCAGTCGCTGAGTTTGCCTTAAGTGGGATGCATGATCAGAGCTGTCGCTCCAACCTGAATGTGATTGATCACTCCTAGCACCAGAGAATAAGGAGAAGAGGCCAACAGAGGGTTGGACAGGCTGGACTCCATGGGTTACATCCCAGGTCCCTCTTTGCAATTAAAGAAGGTTTCCTTTGAAAATTGTGTGGCATAATCTTTTTATCAGGGTTGAATCTGATTTTGAGTCTCCTGGTGGGGTGGCAGAGGGAATTAACTTTGTTTTCTGATTTGTTTTCAGTTAATGCAGTTATCTTCTGAGGGCTGCTTCTAGTTTCAGAGGCTCAGCAATTCTATATGGACAAGTCTCTTTGCATACATCTAGGTCCCATCATTAATGAGCTATAACTTGCATGAATTCTGCTGGAGGAGGCTAAATCTCACCACCATCTTAGTTCTTCTGTAGGATTAGTGCCTTGCTCTTACCTTCGGCATTGGGAAAGCTTCATTCCTTTTTATTTTTCTGCAACAGGGTTAACAGCAAAGTCTTGGTAAATTAACATGGAAATCAGTTGTTTGCCCCTCAAGTTTTTCAGGATTTTGTTGGAGTAAATTGGCTGGATGCATAGCAGTAAGAAGTAATTTCTGTTGCCTCTAGGCTTATTCTGCAGTAAAACAGAAAGAGGGAAGGTGTCCTTGATCAAGCATTCATGCCTCGGTAATAAGAGAGAGCTTGGGCAGGTTATTCTCAGGTAATCTTTCATGGTTTGGCAGTGTCTTAACACAGGCTTTTTATAAAACTGCAAGAAAAAGTGCTGAGGCTGTCTGGTTTTGTATCAATCTATAATTCTCATTCCCAAATAATATGAAAGACACTAAACTACTGTTTTGTCTGAAACAAAAGAAATGGGATTGTCGTGTCCGGAGCAGCTGATTGACTGGCACAGACATAGGGAGCTAATTCTTGTCTATTCAAAGGCTTTGTGGCTCTTGATTAATATTAACTTGGGGTGTTGTGCACTGGCGAATTGAGAGAAAAGACCCCACATCGTGGGGCCAGAGGCTGCTATTATTTCTAGCAAACATTTGGTTTTGCTGTTTTGCTTCAGGCCTCATGGAGCGATCGGTATTGTCAGCTTTCAGATGAGTGCTGTCCTCAATTAAGTCCATGCTGCAAGCGTGAATGGATGTTCCTTGAGTGAGATTAGTGATTGTTCCTGGAAATGCGTCATTGGTGTCTGTGATGTTTGATTAGGTCTTGCTTTATCGTAACGGGTCTGTGTACACAGCGTCTTCAGTTCCTAGGGGAATTGGGAGGACAAGGTGCCAACAAGCATGTTTTAAGATCAAATGCCTCTGACTACTGCAGTATCAGCAGATTATCTATTAATTGGTAGTAAGAGCTACAGTATCCACCTGCACACAGGCAGTCATCTGTTCAAGAAGTTATCAGATACCTGAAAGAAAACAAGACTGTGTTTTCAAAGGTTGCACAGGAAAAACTGCAAACGAGAGTTGCTGGTTTGCTGATTTAGGATTCATGTACAGCTCAAATGGAGAAGTGAGGCTGGGAGGGAAACTGTGGTGGCTGATGGTCAGCGTGGCTGAGGTGTAGGAACTGTGACAACCACCGGAGAAGCTTTGCTGAGTGATCGTTAGAACTGGAGCGTGTTCATTCATCGTTACTGTGGGGTGACTGAAGTGCCCTGCATGTAGGTCACATCACTTTGTACAATTCCACTCGCTCATGGACACTGATGCTCTTGTGAGACCCCGCATATTTGCTTCTAATCCCTGCTGTGTTTCTAGAAGCCAAATGTTTTCTGGCATGGTTGTGGACTATTTGCATAGGGCTTGTATTCAGCTCACATGTCCCTTTCATGAGCAGCTCTGTCTGCCATCCTGCAGTCTGAAATATGTTTTGTACTGGGGGTTTTGAAGGTGGTGGTTCTTCCACCCCTTTTGGTTCCCATCTTGAAGAGGGAAAGGACCTTTGGCAGCATTCCTCTCAAGGAGAAATGGTTTGATGCATTCCCAGCAATATAAAAGGGCATTGAATCAATCTTGATTTAATCAGCTTCACAGGTGATATCTAGAGACAACTGAGAGTCTGATTTTAATTGTCTTAATCATTAGGTGTTCTTAGAAGGATTTGATATAGTTAATCCTTAATATTCAGTGCACTCGTAGAATGAGATGCAAGCACACATTTGAGGCATATGGAGGTCAGCCATCCTCCTGCTCTCTCTGTAGATCTCTGCAGAACAGCAGGGAAAGAAAATCTGCTTCCCACAGATGTTCAGCTTATGGTGGTTTGAATATAATGAACCAAATCCTATTCAGCCGTGCTGGTGTAAGTCTGTAGTAACATCAGGATGCTTGCAGTTACATCCATTGGAGTAAGAGTGCAGCTTCAGGGCTGAATCTGCTCCTGCATGTTTTGCTCGAACAACTGAACTAATCCTGCAAGAGCAGATTAATCATTACAGGCCTGAGCCAATATTCATTGAAACCAAAGGAAAGATTTCCTTTGACGTAGATTTGGGATGAGAATCTATAGGATTACAGTGGTATGAGACTGTTGTAAGACAGTATTGGCTATTGGTCTGATTTAACCATCACACACTGACCCTGCATGTGAGCATCTTCCTTCCAAGCAGTTAAGTGGGTGAATTGGTCTCCACAAAAGCCTTAAAATATTTGGAATACAGAGATTTTCCTCTTTTTATTTTGGGTGCAGTAGGATATTTACTCACTTTTTATGAAAATGCTAGAAAGTAATATCCCCTTAATTTATTTTTTATGCAATTATTTTTTATGCAGTAGTGAGGTCTGTAGGAAAACTCCTACGTATCACAATATGACTATAAATAACAAGAGCTGTCAAAATTGGGCTGTCTTGACGTAAGTAACTCCTTTCAGAACACAGTTGATGGTCTCTTTGCTACAAAATATGACAGTAAATATATGTCCTCTTGTGCTATGTCTGGGTCATGGATGGCCTGGAGGATGCAGCAGAGCACTTTACTTGCATGGTCTTGTTTACAGAATTCTTTGTGAGAAAGGAAATATTTGTGCATGGGGATTTTAAATGATTACAGAGGAAGGCAGTGATGAACTTTGCCATGAGGACCTCTTAAAAATCGAACCTACACCAGGAATTCAGAAATTGCTTTCTGTGATCTAGCATGCTGCCAGTGCTCTAATTTGCAGGGCAGCGTTATGCAGGAGTTACTTGCTGCTACAGGAGTATTCCCAAGCTGCTTTATGCATTCCTACCAAGCACAAGCTGTAAGTCATTCTCACTTTCTGTAATTATAAGCCTGCTATGCACATAGGAAACCTCTCTGTTTAGACACTCTGAATGCTGCACCACCACCTGTGAACGCTGGGGCTGTGGGGTAGGTCCGTATTACCTGTGTTTTGCACACAAGACAACTTAGAGATCTAGGTCTTGCGCCATGTCATCTCGTGAGTCCGAGGTGAAAGTGGAACAGTTATCCTCGCCGGCAAGTTTTTCTGGCCTTTTCCCCTCCTGGTCCTCACACCAGGACCAGCGGCTTCCCTCTCCGACACCGCTTCCTGTAATCCTACTCGTTGACTAAAACGCCGTGTCTGTAAACATGAAAATGTAATTTGGCTGAGGGTACGCAGTCGTCGAGCGTGTAGGGCAAGTGTCTCAGTCTTGCACTTGGGGTGTGCTTGTCTTATTTCACAGTTAAAACTGTACAGTTGTTTAGGATTCACGTCCCTGAAGATGTCAGGAGCTTTAGGTATTGATGTATAATTTATTTCACAGAACTGCTTATTGCAGAATATTATATTTGGAAGTATTTGCTCAAAAAAAACCTGCCAGAAATTAGAAGGGCTTAATGCAGACCTTGAACACAAAATTTCAGATAAGGATGGTATGATGTTGAGAAAATCTTCACCCCCAAAAAGGGCTTGGAGACTTTATCCTCGCTGACTACTGCCCTGACCAGGTATGTTCAGAGAGTAAAAGCATAAAACCAATCATCTGATGAAGTTCTGAAGAAGTGACATAAGAGAGGGTCAGTTCGCATGTGAATGTTTCTAACCAGTGAGATGTACTGGGGATTGGGTGCATGCTGAGTGCACAAGGGTAGTCAGGGTGCCTGGTGGAACCATGTACTGAGACTTTGTACAGCTCAGCTAGTCAGCTCCCACAGCTTTGTCCATGTTCTCTCACTTCACATTATGGATTATTATTATTCCTCTTCCCCCCTGCTTCTCACTTTACCCACCATCACCCCTGGAAGGGTATAATGTATCATTTCTGGTGATCACTGAGACTTATAGCTGTTGGGTTTGAGATACCTGCTTTGGGTTTGTATGTTCATATCATAGCTCAGAGTTTTTAGGGTCAGATCTGGATCATGGTCATGTTTTTTTTTCTCAAAAAAAA
>VZTL01055294.1:27632-90788 GCA_013400535.1 Scopus umbretta | reverse complement strand
AAAAAAAAAAAAAAGAATTAGATGTCTGCTGTAAATAGGTGATTTGGATTTTCTGCAAATAGTGCCTGTTCATATACAGCTCATTGCTTTTTGAATTGGATATTTAGCTGTTTAAGCCAGATATTTGGAATAAAGTAGATGACCCAGTGTTAATCTGCTCTCAAGTATCTTTTTTATTAGATTAGGCAAAACAAAAACAGCTCAACAAACTCTGCATTCTGCATAGTGTAGATCTGTGTACAATCGGTCTGTTGTGTGACCTTTGCAGGAGATGTATAGTTTGTGCAATCTGCACATGGATGTATGGCTGCAAAAACAAATGGCTGGTGAAGTAATGAATCAAAGCTGTGTTTCAGCACAGTGTGGCCCTAGGGTTGTACACAAGTTTGTTTGGCAGTTAAGAGAAGCTGGTCTTTACCTCTCCTACAGTTCCCCTGGGATTCTGGGGATGCTGCACATAGCCCCTAAAGTGTCCCTCTTTCAGGCAAGTTGGATGGATGATTCAGAGGGATGGTATAATTGTATTGCTGCCATGCTTCTATTGAGAAGGGAAAAAAGCTACTTAGAAGATAGAAAGCATGGTGCTTGCCTTTCTGCTGATACCATCCCAGTGGTTCAGTTAACAGTGGCTTAACTCTCTGCTGTCTCCTAGGATAGCTGGTTATGCTGAAAACAAGCCTCTCAGCATGCCGATAAGGAGCTAACCACGTATCCTCCTTTGTCATTATGTGTCATGTTTTACATTTTTTGTGCTTTTCCCTCCAGACCAGCTGCAGACACGTCATGAGAAAGTACCTTGCGTGGCTGCAGGCTGCGAGCTCTTGCGAAGAGCAGTCACTGTGAGGATTAGCCCAACTCCTGCCAGAGGGAAGCAGAGCAAAGTAGTGTCGGAAGCTCAGACAAAAGCTTGTGCTTGTACCTAGGAAATGTTTCTGAGATTCAGCAGGTAGAAATGAGAAGTTGTTATCAGTCAAGAGAGAAAGAGTAGAGAATATCTTACAGATGTGGTCTATTGCTGCACGTCTAGCCCTTCACATGGGGAAGACCTCCCAGGTGCCAGCAAAGCACTTGCTGCCTGAACCTGCAACTTCCAGCTGCACAAATGCACCTCTGGCTCGAATTAAAGGATGCTTTAAGCTTGAGCTGGTGGCACATGGGCCTCTGAAGTGCTGCTGGTCCTGAGCTGATAGTGTGGCAGGAGCACGGATATGAGTAGCATGGCTCATCAGCTGTCATGCCAGGCAAAATGCTGTGCTACAGTAGAGCTAATCTGACTTGAATGGGATAACCATATCATCTGAGCACTGTAAGGATGTACGAGAGGGTTATAACACTTGTTACATAGCTGCAGTAGGTATTATGCCCAAAGGCAGTCTATGCCAAAGTCAGAGTCCATCTGTGCTCTCTCCTGGTCACTTAACCTTCCTTTCCCCTGGATTGTTAGAGGTACAGCCACTCTGGTTGTGCATGGCTGCTCAGTTTATGTTCCGTGAGTAAATATCCTGAGTTACGCACACACAGCAACTTCGCCTGCATCCCATTCCCTGTACAGGCTGTTGTTTGCGGACCTGCCGATCCCCTGGTCTGATCATAAAGTAATTATTACTCTCTTGATGGTCCAAGCCAGGCTATTTTTTTGGTACCTTCTCTTCTACAGTTTATTGGTAGCAAGCTAATTCCTTCATTTGCGAGTGAAATCGATGGCCTTTCTGCGTGCACCTGCTTGAGTACTGTTTGGCTGCTCTTCTCTTCCAGTTAGTGCCGTAGCTGGTTAGGAATAGGACCAGAGTCCATCTGAGTGGGTTTTATATGGGAATGATGCCTGAGCAACAATCCTATGCTTAAAAAGGCTGTGAAATTTCAAAAGTCTGCTGCTTGGTTGCTTTTCTGGTGGAGAGAAAGCACTGAGCTTTGCTTGGCTGCTCTTTACAATGTTTGGTACTCAAGATAAATTTCTCCAGTTCAGAAGGTGTCCTGAGATTGTTCCTCGCTCTGTGCTAGTACCAGTGCTCTGCCTGGGAAATCATTTATAAATGTCTCATTAAAGACCAGTGTCTGCCTCCTTTTCTTTCTTTTTGTCATCGGATCAGCTCACTGAGAGCAGCTGTCTTCACTTCCGTAATAGCAGCCCTGAAACCACGCTTGTGCCTTGCAAATTCCCACAGCCTAAGAAACAGCGGACAACTGTGCATGTACGTATGTGCTGGGGTTTGCAGACATGGCGGGTTTAGACCAAGCTCATTCCCAAGCTTTTCCGTGCTTCTTTGAAAACAAAAGACTCTAAGAGGTTAGCTTTTTGTGCTAGACTTATAAAGAAGCTGAACATATGGTGTGACTACAGCTACGCGACCGGGGAGCCGGAGACGTGTGTGAGTGCGTACTGGTGATTCGAGGGGAGGTGGTGTTATGTGGTGCGCCGCTTGGGCTGCTGGAAGGGGGCTCACCGTGCAGGGCAGGAGCCATCCCTGTAAGTGTATCTCCCCCAGTTGGCGTTCTCGCTCTCGGGGCCGTCTCATGGGTTACCACCATACTGGGCTACCCCAGGCTGCCTTCTAACACTCTTTTCTGTCCTTAAGTCTTTCAGTAGTTGCAATGGTCTGGGAAAGGTAACCCAGTTTGGGTATGGGGCTGGGGGTACAGGACTTACTGAATCTTTACAGCTAAGGGCTTGTTTAAATGGCAAACTATATCCTCTAGTTAGAGTAAGCTGTGGTGAATAAGGTGAATAATGCTTCCAAGTGGAATATTTTCTAGTTGAAGTGATTTTATTCTTTATTTACGGAAGATTGAAGCTTGTACTATTCCATAATACACCAGGGGTTACTTTAGCGTAGTCCTAATTTTTAAAACGTATCTGTGACTTATTTCTAGAGGTGGGCTCGGGAGGAAGGCATGGGTGCTCCATTGTTTTTGACAAACCTGAAACATCCTTAAAATTGTGGGATTTTTGTTTTCATTATTTTCTGGGAAAACAGGGTGCTGCTCCAGAGGTGTGATAGATGGGCCCTGTTTTCAGACTGGAAAACGTTGAATAGTGTATTGAAACATTAATGTTGAAAGAATATACTTACAGTTTTAAAAATAATAATTATGTAAAAATTAAGACTGTAATCTTGAGATGAATGGATCTATCCATATGCAAGTTAATTATCCCTCAGTGAAAGAAACCTTGTGCATTTTCTACTGGTAACTTGCTTCCCTAGTGCCCTGTGCTGCCAAAACCTATCTGCTTTGCATATTTTGTTGAATACCATTGTTTATTTGAAAAGCTTAAAATCCTCGCACACAACAAATACATATCTTTGCTGTTTGTTTCTTCTAAGAATTATACTGGACCTGATGTAGCATAGCTGGTAAACCCCAGGGTCCTCCATCCCTCCCATCTCCAGCGGTCACCAAGAATGCACGTCTCGCCAGTGGCAGAGCAGATTTTGTACCAGTTAGCCTCTTGAATGAGACCTTTATAAGAAAGCCTTTGTTCAGTATGTCTGTTTGAGGTTCAGTGCCTTTCCCAGCTGCCCTTGTGAAGACAAATATCTGCCTCAATGGGCATCTCCTTGCATTCCGTACACAGCAACTTTGCAGTGGTTCTCATTTGATTTTGCTTGGTCATTGATAATTCTCGTTCACTTTTTTATTGTCCTCTTTTCCTTCCTCCTCATTGCAGGTGTCTTTCTAGGTATGTCTCCTCTCTTCAAAGGAGCTAGAGCCAGTGATGCTGAAGTTGTATCAGACCTTAATATCCGTGCCATGGGGGGTATTCCAGGGAACAGCAGGGGCAATAGATTTCCAGGGTGCCAGATGCAGAGCTCGTCTCTGTGCCAGATTACAGCCCCAACTTTTCAGCTTTGAACTTGCAGAGCTTTCAGTCGTTGTTTCCACGTCAGCTATAAATCTCTCGGGCTGCTTCCTCCCACAGTGTGCTGCCAGGCATTCGGCTATTGCCTGCAAAGCATTGCTTTCTCTCGCAGTCACCGCTTCCCTCTATTTCTGCCTTATCCTGCAGCTTGAAAGGGCTGTGATAAATCTTGCAGAAAACAGCTGCTTCGTTGCTGGATAATTTGAATTTGGGTACGGCAGAGTGGGCTGGCTCTCACTTGATTGCCAACAACGTCATGTTTTTGTAATCCAAGCTGCTTCAAGAAGCTCCAATCCCTTTGTGGGAACCTAGAAATTACATGTGGTGAGGCCTCACCATCACCAAGCGCTGTGAGGGCAGCAGGCAGCCAGTCCTTCTCCCACGGGAGACCCCATCAGCCTGCATGGCTGCTGCTCACGCTGCCAAGTGAAGCCCTGTCTCCCTGCCTGCACAGGTGGCAGCTCCCGGAGGTGCAGCAGGTTGTACCTTCTTGTCTCCTGCCTGGTAGACCAGCTGCTGTAGTCGATAGGGACTGAGGCTTGAGTCTTTGACAACAGATGCTCTGGACTGTCCTTCTTTCCCTTCTCTGTAGGGGAAGCTCTAATCAGGCCTGCTCTCTATCGGTTAAAGAATTTCTGTAGTGTTATGCTTGGAGATGAAATGGTATTGCAGACCCAGAGAGGCTTAACTGCAACGCAAAAGCAATGGGTAAAAACCACAGAGCTAGGAGCTGATAGGTATTTGGTTGTAAAGACAACACACTCCTATTCTAGACCTCCAGCTTGTAGTGGAGGGTGGTGGTCTGTTGAATGGGAAAGTATCATCCACCACATGTTTAGTGCCCTGAGTACAGGCTGTAGCTTGAACAGGGGCAGTGTCTGATGTCCCAGCTGAGACCACATCCCCACATCATCACCTGAGCACTGAACCAAGCAGCAAGCCAGGCTGCTCTAATGCCTTTTAGGCTCTTACCTAACCTGTGTGGCAGTAAAACCATACATTATTCCTTTTAGCTGGCACCCCTGTGGCCAGCAGTGGGGTTTTCCAGCTGACAAAATCTGTCTTCACTTCAAATGGGCATTACGGTCCCCTGGTCACGGGACTGTCCTGAAGCCCTTGCCCAGGCTGGGAGGGAGCAGAGCTGGTACCAGAGTTTTCTGACTGGTTAGTTTGGTCTTAGGGCTGCATGTTGAGAGATGCTCACAAGCTGCGAGGCATGCTGCCCTTTCACAGGTTAGAGACCTCTATAGCACGGGCCAGTGAGGTGAGGGTGTAGTGTCTTCAGGTCTTGTGACTGTGACACTTCTGCCAGGCTGGTACAGCTTTTCTTGCTGGATAGTGGATAAGAAGCTTATTGATTGCCATGGAGAGAGCACACAGCCCAGAAGTGGACAGGCAAGTCTGTGCTGTGTGTCAGACTGTCTTGTGATGTGTGGGGTTTGAGGGTAAAAACCTCTAAAAATTAAAACGGAGAAGGAAAAAGACCTCTTCTAGGGGCACTGTAAAGCGCTTTTGTAAATATCATACTTTTTCTCATTTCTTCCTCCCTTCCTGGCATGAGATGCTACTCTGGTATACCTTTCCCCCCCCCCCTTTCTTTTAAATCTAATGTGCTCCATTTTATCAATTAACTGCCTGTCTCATGATTCCCATGGTAACACAACAGGCTGTTGCATTTCTGATTCCTTTGGCAGTTGGGGTGCCTGGCATGTGTCTTGGGAGCAGTAAGATTACAAAAGGGTTCTGCAGAGAGTAGGAAATACATGGGCAACACTCACTATGCACCCCTTCTCATGCTAAACTATGTTTTTTCTTCCTCTCCCTCCTCCCCTTTAGAAACAAGATTCCTTTCCCCTTTGTTTCAATTGCCTGGTGATAGAAATGAGCAACTGAAGTGTTGTGGGAAGTCAAAAGATGTGGAGGGAGTGAGGGGATGCGTGGTTTTGCTGGATGTGGATGGCACTTAAACATAGCATGCGGCTGAGCATCTCATCAAGGGTCCTGCAAAGAAGGTTATTTCTATTGATGCTGCAGAGCAAGTGCTCTGTTCCTCCTAATTCAACTTTCAGAGCTTACTTGGAAGGGTGGGTTCTTGCTCCTGTACTGTATGAAGCTGTCTCTTCACCCCTTCCTACAGCAGACATTTTGAAGGACTGGAAGAGTCTGTTCATGTTTGCAGACGTCCTTGCGCTTCCAGGGATTTCGGACACATGGCTTTCATTGGCACTGTAACGAGAGCCACAGAGCCATGTGAACAGGCTGAAGCTTCAGTTAAAACCTTTAACCTCTCCAGCTCTTGGCTGATAGGAATTTGTTTGGCTCCTGAAGCGTTGGTGCCCTGTCAGGGTGGGGTACCCTGTCACTGTGGGCCCCTAAAACTGATTGGATGAGTTTGCAAAAAAGGCCCTAAGCACCAGGTCTGCCGTGGTTGTTATTAATGCATTATGCATGGGCTTTAGGAAAGCTGAAGGGAAAATAGAGATCTAGAGTTGGATAAGGTGTGCATTTAGTGGATGCTGTGTATGATTTTGATTTGTAAGTTGTTGTTCAGCCCTGAAAGCTGTGACCTACAGGAAGACCATTTAAACTGAAAAGAATGAGCCGGCTAATGAACACAATAGGGTTGTAAAGTTGGAAAGCCCAAGTGGAAGAGATCCTGCTTACTGCTTGTTGTATCTTGGAGCCTGGTCCCAGCGAGAGGGAGGGAGGAGCTGCTGTTGCAGTCCTGTCTAGCAAGCGAGGTTCGTGTTGGACAGAGGAGCAGAGGGAGATCCTCCGGGACCAAGGAAGAAAGCTTTTCCTATTGCTGGCTTCCAGGTGAGCTGCCAAGTTAGATGCCTAATAGTGACGTTCAGAGAGTTCCTGTGACTTCTTGATCAGCATCACCAGATAACAGCAGGGTTGGAGTAGGAAATACTCAGTCTATGCTTTGTTGGGTTTGTTTCTCTTGTATAACTCTGTTCTCAACTTCATACGTGAGATCTGTACCCTCGCTTTGCTGTTAGCAAGTTTCTTGGAACTTGTTGGTATTTAACTGGGGAGTCTGAGTAGAACTCATTTTTTCTTCTCCAGAAACAGCAAATCCAAATGACACAGGCATAGACCAGCTCTTTAGGTGCCTGTAGGCTGAAGAAAGCTCAGGAATTTTGGGCGCTTGGGTGACTTTCCCCTAAGCTGTAAGAGCTTCTTGGAGACTGGGTAACTCCAGATGTCAGGCCTTGGAGAGCAGTGCTGTCAGCTGATGTCTCTTTTGGGCTATCCTGAGATACTCATGGGACTGAAGACAAGTTGCTCATCACTACCTTTTGCTTTCTGAAGGGCTGGTGACTAGAATACCTACCTGGGAGAATCAGAGCTTATTCTGCTCAGACTACTCTGGATGTTGTCTGGCCATTTAGTTAATGGGGCCATCAGACCTGAAGCCAAGAAGAATGGTTTTAGCTTGATCATCGTGACTCTTGGCTTCCCTGAAAACGTAGTGTACAAAAGCCTGTTAGCTGCACTGTGGGAAAATTGGTGGCTTAGTTGTAATTTTGTATGTGAGCAATGAAGGTCATGTAAAATACCAAGTTTCTACAGCATGGCCATAGAGAAAAAGGGAAAGCTTCTGGCAGTTCCTCACTTAAATCCTATCTTTTTGAATCATTCGCCTCATGCTAGAGAATAATAATGCTTCCGACTGCACTGCTCTGCTCAGGAGCCTGCAATTAGACTGTTTCCCTGAGGTGGTATAATTACTGTAGTTTGGCAGCCCTGCCTGTCAGGCAGGCACCTAAAAGGAAAGGAGTCTATAAAGTCCCACTAAAATTTTGGCTTTATGGGGAACACAGTGTTACACCAAGAGTCCAATGAACTGTTCTTTTTTTCCCTCCAGTCCAAATCAGGTTTTGGAGGTGTTTGCTCTTGCAGTGAAATTCAGTGAGTCTAGATTTAAACATGGGTTTAAATCCTGCTGTGTTGTTTGTTCAGCCTTGGGCAGCCTTCCTGCCTTTCTTTGCTTGAGCTTCACTGCTGAAGGGTTTGCTTATCCCAGCCATGTTGCAGAGGTGTTTGTGAGAACTAGTGCAACCTGTATCTTGATCGTTAACTAACAGCCTTAATAAAGACTGCTAGTGTGCTGAAACTCAGGCTCCAGTAGGACTAGAAAAATAGCTTCGATCTTTTGTGAAAACAGATGCAGAGCCCCCCTAAATTTCTGTGCTTATAGTTCCCTGTACAGTAGAGTAGAATTTGGCTATTCTGCTTGGCACATTGCCTATGTCTGTCACAAACATGTCAGCAGCACAAGATCTGTGTGTTGTGGCACTCTGCTGAGCATGAAACCAGAACGTAAGCTGTGTTTCGAATTTAAATTTTTCTCATACCCATGACAGGAGAGAGATACTCATCACAGATATTGTTGGTGATAAACCCCTGTAGCCACCTCTGATTATTAAACTGAAAGACTCTTTTTTTTTTTTTTTAAATATAACTTGTTGGTTCCTAATCTAACTGTTTTACTGTCTTGTGCTATTAAGCATTGAAATGAAAACAGTGGCCTTAGTTTCTGCTTATGGTTGTCTTTATGGTTTGCATGGAGGGAGCCCTGTTTCCTTCCCCTGCCCTCTTATTTAAAGTCTTTTGTAAAGATCAAAAGCTCTAAGCATCCTTACAGTCTTTTGTTTTTCAGTTTTTAAGGTGAAACTGGTTCTCGGATGTAATGCCATATCCCCATTGGAGCTCCTTTTGAGGTACTATCTTTCACAATATTGAGAGTAACACAAACTTGAAGGGCATTTGCCAAAAAAAACCCCACAACCAAAAAACAACCAAACAAAAAAACCCCCAACATATGAGGTTGAGGAAGGTTTCAGACCAGGGCCCAAACACCAAGAGAAGGCAGCTCAGTGAGGTATCCCTTACTCCCAGGGAGCTGGCTGAGCTTTGCCGGGAGCACTGCAGTTTCGGTTGCTGCTAACCTTTTCAGCTGGGAACAGTATTTATGCTATTGCCCTTTCTGTGCCCATTACAGGATGGGCCTCTTGAACATGTCCCATGTGTTGTGCTGTGCATGCCCCATTTAACTAACTTTCTCAAGAGCTGTTCCAGTTCCAGCCCACCAAGCCTAGTGAGCAGGTTGGAGGTGACCCTGTTCTTAAGAGGAGTTTGTATGATCATGCCTTAACTGCTGCTCTGTCCTAGTTCAGATCGGTTCAGACCAGGCAGAGGTACTGCTGTCTTCCAGGAGCCACAAACAAATTGGTGCAATTGTGCCATAGAGATTCATCAAGAGTGTTGACTCTGGAGTCTAATGATTACCAAAGTGTCAATCCCTCTTAATGCAGCTGGTTTAGCAGAAACTGTAGGTTCTTTATACTATCCCTGAAGCACTGGTGCTCTTTTCTTTCCCCTGACATTAGACCTTTAGCAAAGCTTTGAAGTATCTTGGTTTGAGAGATATTATGTTCTTTAGGCTTTCTAGGAGCCGAGCCTGATCTGTCAGGCCCATTACTTCAGAAGGAGCTGTAGAAATGGTGCAGGCTGAGCAATAGTGATGGCTGAGGCTGAAGAAGTTTCACAGTTCATTTCAGATAAGCACTCAGGTTTGACTTGTCTTTGCAGCTGCTTAGCCTTTCTCTGTCAGCCTTGTCTGGTAGCAAATAAAAACTTCTTTCTGGGTGTGTTTTAGGCTTTTCTGATTGGTGGCACCCAGAAATTTCAGCTTAAAGTTTGGCTGAAGAGTCTAGGTAGTTTTCATTGAGCGCAGGATGTGTAGGACCAGGTCTCATGCATGCAACCCCTACACCGGCTGTAGGGGGAGCAGCACACTTGGGACCTCAGTGCTACCAGGAGCTCAGGATGACTGAAGGTCCACGGTACATGACTTGCTGGATCTTATTTTTACAAGCTGATTTTCTCATTCCTTTGTGTGGTTTCTTTTAGGGCTTTACTTAACCTCCTCATTTAGACTTCAGAGTATTTTAATGAAGTCCATGTGTCTATTTCTTTTGTTCCTGTGGGGCCTAGGCTGAAAGCCCAAAGTTTGCAGTAAGGGAGAGTATGACACTGGAGTTGGCAAGAGTGGGGTCACTGCTAACTTGTTTGCTCGGATTGTCTTTGTTCCCCTTCAGATGCCAGTCACATTTGGCCAGTCCTGGGTATGCTGGAGAGAGTGAGCAGGACAGTGCATTTCCAGCATCACCTGCAGTTTTCCTTCTCCCAGTGCAGGAAAGTGCCCTGGGGGTCTGGCTTCGGCTCGATGGGCTGATGCCGGAATAAGAACATTCTTTATTGCAGGTTTTGCTGAGTTCAGTGCACGGTGTGTCAGCCCTGCGAAGGCTGTGCATGCAGCAGTTTGTAGATGCTTCCTGTTTATAGATACGCTGTTTATGTTGAACATACCCCAGGTGTCTGCTCACTGCTGGGTTCTGCTCCAGCAAAGGGCATCGCAGCAGCTGGGAAAACTGAATAATTTGCAAAGGCAGCTGTGTGGTCCCACGGGAGCTATTAATGCCCTTGGTGGGACTCTCAATGCTTGAACTAACGGTTTGCCTGTGTACAGACATGTGGAGCTCTCATAGCACCAGGTACTAAAACATCAGTGGCTCACTCTTTTTAATTTTTTGGATGAAAGGATGACACTGGCATCTTTCTTCAAAGCAGCAGTTCATTGGTCTCCTTTTGATCCTTACGCACGTATCACCACTCCTGTCCTTTTGAACTTATTCACTCTAGTGCTGCCATGCAGAATACCTCTCAGTGCTGTGACAGGGCTGGGGGTAAGTGGGCATTGTAAAGGGGGATAAAGGCCTGGGGTCGGTTCTTTATGTTGTGTGTGAGACCTGCAGAAACTGGGCAGCGTATGGGGGTTTCTGTGCAGATTGCTTTCCTGCTGAGGAAGATGTGTAAGTAACGGGGTCGCTCAGGTTTTAACCTTCACCTAGTGTAAACCTGCAACCTAAGCCGTGGTCCCAGATGTTTCCTTTTCATAAATGCCCTTTCCTGGTGTTTTGGCTGCCTTTTAGGATTTCTCCTCATACCAAAACCTCTTTTCCCTTGATTCACAGGCTCACCTTTACACAAGCAGGGTACCACCTCCACCACCAGCGCCGAGAAGTCGGGTTCAAAGGTTGCCGAGGTGGGCGATGATTTCCTGGGAGACTTTGTGGTGGGCGAACGTGTCTGGGTAAATGGAGTGAAGCCAGGTGTGATCCAGTATCTTGGGGAGACGCAATTTGCTCCAGGCCAGTGGGCAGGGGTCGTTCTGGATGACCCGGTGGGTAAGAATGACGGCTCTGTCGGTGGAGTACGTTACTTTGAATGCCAGCCGCTGCAGGGGATTTTTACACGACCGTCCAAGCTGACGCGGCAGCCGGTGGCCGAGGGCTCCGGGAGCGACGCCCCCTCTGTGGACTCCCTGACGGCTCAGAACTTGTCACTGCACTCGGGGACGGCCACACCACCTCTCTCCACTCGCGTCATCCCCCTGCGGGAGAGTGTCCTGAACAGCACCATGAAGACAGGCAACGAGTCTGGATCTAACCTCTCGGACAGTGGGTCTGTGAAAAAAGGGGAGAAGGACTTACGGCTTGGAGATCGTGTGCTGGTGAGTTGATCGCGGGGTCCCGCTAGAAAGGCAAAGGACAAGAATTTGTCCCTTCCCTATGTGTTCCTGGTCAGGTTCAGGATGAGGCAAAAGGAGGACAGAGTTGGTGGTGAGGTGTGGGACAGAGTGTGGTATTGGAAGGGGGATGCCTGGACCAAGCAGGCATAGAACGTCTGCATTCACTGTTATTTGGGATGCTCTGTCTTCTGGACGTGTGTCTCACACTGATGCAAGACAACATATTCCAGAGCGTTTCTTGTATTGGAGGAGTCCTGAGAAGTAGAGTGAGGTCAGAGAGAGAACAACTCCAAGTTGAGAGGGAAATAGAAGAAAAATCCTTGATTATTATTTTCTAATCCAGCGATACTCTTCATAATGGTGTGTACTGGGGCTTTTGAGGCATTTGCGACAAGAGTGTCTTGTTGTATGTGGTTGTACATACTCTGCAAGTATTTGCAAGAATCTGTCCTAGCTGGTCACTCCCCTTTCGGTGCTTCAGTTTTTTATGTTGGATATGACACTAACTCCTTCCCTGTACAGAAAGGAACTTGCAATTATTTTTATAAAAGGGCAGGGCTTTGGGAAAGATTAACTGTACTGATGGATGCATTCTCCACATCTGATTTCTGTTGTTGATTCCATTATCTAGAATAGAGTACCTGATGACTTTAAGCCAAAATGCCACACTTGTGCTGAGAATGGCTTGCTGGAAGTTTGCCATCAAGCTTGTCACCATTTGTGTCCTAGCAAAGGAGTAGTGCTTTCAGTGGAGATGGAGAAGGAAAAGAAAGATATCAAAGCATGGAAAGTCTGAGTTTTGTTCTGCAGCTCTGTAAAAGAGAGTTTAGTTTTATTCAGTGGGTATGATACATACTGTGATATCAAATATTGGAAGAGCCAAGTATTTGAGCACAGATGTGTTGCGACTGTATCCCCAGTAATATCCCTGGATCTCTGACTGACACCGATGACAGGTTGCAGAGGGTTAGTCTTTGCACATCCTGGACAATCTGGTTCCCATTTAAAGTTAGCTATGTAGCATTTCCTTTTTGGGGCACCTGGTTCCAATACCAATAGTGGTAGTAGGGAAGTGTAGACAGACTTGCCGTCTGGTTAATGGCAGGGGTTTGGCAGAATTTGGCTCCACAGTCGATGTGAATTGGGAGTGAGTGCAGAGGGGTGGCAGAGACAGTCTCAAATGTATTTGTGATCTCGGAGAGCAGGTTTTTTCTGCTGGTGATAGCAGCAACCCTGGGCAGGCTGTGGCTCAAGCTGATGGAGTTGATTCCTTTGCTCTCTGCAGCCACACAGGGACCCAGGACAGCTGGGCCATGTTAGAAGAGCCCGAGGTGGCTGGGGAGCACCAAGTGGCTGTGACAAGCCACCCGTGTCTTCTGAGTCAAAACTTCACGTGGTGCAGTCTGCTCTGAGGATTTCAGGATCTGCGGTGTCCAAACGTCAGGCACCTCCGGCATTACAAATACGCTTTCAAAGCTAGCAATACACTTGCACACCAAAACACTGTTGGGTTGTCCAATAGTTTTCATTTATTTAAATAAAATATAACCAATTTAAAGTTGGTTCACTTCTGGAGGAAGAAAAGTGAAGATTGGTTCTGTTTGTGTCCACTGGATATGACACTTAGTAAATCTAGTGTGAACACATGGGCTCCTAGACCTAGCTGTAGAGGTGAGAAAGTTTTATATTCTCAAATTTGCCCCAAAATGTGTATTGCATTCTGTATCACAGCAGGAGCTGACAGCTGCTCAAGGGTTTGTTGCTTGTCTGATTTCACCAGAGTCTGCCTCTTTCCTCCCTATCCCTACTGTCAGCAAAGCTGCTGCTGTCCCTGCTGGTCCGAGGGGCAGGGGTGGGCAGAGAAAGGTGGCAGAGACATTCTCTGTTTACACGCACGCACTGGTGCTTCATGTTGGTGTGTTAAAGCAGCCCCGCGTGGGGAAAAGTGAACCTGGGGAATCTGTCCTCCTTTGATCAGTTTACTTGTTTGCTCCCATTTTCTCCTGTACCTGTTGCAGGGAGTGGGGAGAGTGCTCAGGTGAGAACTTCCCATTTTAGGAGCAGCAGTCACAGAAGGTAAACTGCAAAATATAAAATCTATGGTAAACTTGGCTCTGTTCTTTCTGAGCCATCCAGGCAGTGGAATAGCATTCTCCAGACTTAATTGTTTAACCCCTCTCTTCTCCTGACACTAAGCTCACCAAAGCAGGGTCTGTCCACTTAATACTCTGCTTACGCCAGCGGGGCCCATGCAGATTGAGATTTCACCATACCCATGCAATACAAACTGTTAGCATCTCTCCCCTTGGCTTATGTTGAGTTGGTTCTTTTTGGCTTGTAGGTGTGGTTTTGGTTGGTTTTTTGTTGGTTTGGTTTTAATGAATGTGCATCCTTAAAAGCCCTCCCTCCCTGCCTGCTAATTTATCCACCCCAGATGTTATAAGATAAACTTTGTGCTACGATTTGTTAGTGTAATAAATAGTTCCAAAAGAGTGAACCTGGAATGAGCTCAGCATCTCACTGGCTCTAGCAGGAATACTTGGCTTACAGAAACATCAGGAATTGTTTGCATGCAGTAGTAGAGGTCCAGGAAAAGAACAGATAATGACAACAAGAAGAAATAATTTACTCTTCTGGTTCAGTAACATGTGCTTGGCTTGGCAGATGGCTTTTTTAGTAATGGAGATGTCAGCTAATCATGTTTGGTGTTTGAATACATAAACAGTAATTCTGGGTTAACCTGAGTTGCCTCAAATTCCCTGAGTAAATCTTTGTTCTTGTCCTCTATGGATTGGTACAGTTTTAGTTGTCTGTATTCCTCTTAGTCTGTGCTCTTCTGGAGGATTATCTTTTTGTTTGAGAATGGCTTTTAGGCAGCTGGGATCCACCAAAGGCTTTTCAAGTGAAGGGAGGACATGTGTTTTCTGTAATTGCTCAGTGGATGGAGCTCAAGGTTGCAGGGATTCCTTCCAGGTCTGTAAGACTGACACCTGGCTGCTCTGCATTCTGGTCGTTTCCTGCTAGTGGTTTTCTTTAACTTTAATGAAGTCCACTATGGCTTGAAGACATTTTTGCTTTTCAGTGACTTTGTCCTGAGACCCTTTCTGACTGTAGCAGTTGTGAAAAGTGACTTTTAGCTTTCCATTAGAAGCTTTCCATTAGAAGAATTAGATAATATTTGCCTTTGGCACTTTCTGACTCGGACCTTTTCCCCAGAGATGCAAAAATTGCTTTAAAGAGATGAAAAACCCACCCTAATATTGTAGAACTCATCTCTTGAAGTCTGGCAAATGAATGTGGAACAATTAACCTTTGCTTTAGTAAGAATGGAGCTTCCCAAAGTATGATAATTGCTGGAGTGCTGCTGTTAATGTGCGGCTGGCTTGTTGCCTTCCTCCAGGGAAAGAAAGGATGGAAACAGGGCAATGGAGCAACTGAGCATTTTCCGCTTGGGAGGAATCTCTGCTGTGTTTTTCGCCTAAGAAAATGTATTTTCCATGCTTTGGGGGGGAGGCTTTCTCAGCAGCTGAACTCATTCCACCCTAAGATGTAGTTGCTTTCTCAAGGGTGGGAAGAAGGTGGCTGTTCTCTGTGTGTCAGTCTAAATAAAAAATAATTAAAAAAAAAAAAATCCTCTTCATAGAGGTATTCTGCCCTTTAGCTATCCTTCTGTCTGCTGACTGGGTTTGTACTCTTCAGTGCTGAAATGTAGTAATAAGCAAGACCATTTAAGGGCCAGGTTCTGTCCCAGTGGCTGATTGACTCTATTGCTGTGGGGTGTTGCCCCGACACCCTTCGACGGATTCTAGGTTTGTGATTCTGCTAGAACTAGCCAAACCCAGAAGAGATGCTGGAATAGCAGAAGCAGCACTAGCAGGGGTGTTACGACAGAGCGGCGCCTCAGCTGACAGGCAGGTGGGACTGCTGCGGTGGGCTGGTGAGGCTGGTGGAAATAGACTCTGGCCTCCCCCCGAGCGTGTGATTTTAATCATTTTCTTCTCTGTACGGTGCAAAGTGTTTTTGCATGCGGTGTGTTGCAACCTCTGGCCACTGGGAAATGACAGAAAATTCTCATGAATAAACTAATCATGTCTTTTTCTTTAGCAACCCCCCCTCATGCCCCCACCCCAACCCTGCTCTGCCAGCCTGAAGCTGCAGAAAGCCTTTAACCACCTGAGTGATAAATCATTTCCATTAGAAGCTCCCTGGTGAGGAGAATTGCAGCCTAAGCCCTTCTCCTTGGGCAGAGACAACTACTTGCTCTGCTGCTGCCAGCTCGCTTTGAGCTATTTCAGTGCCTGAGACTGAAGCCTTGGTGCTGCGAAGGCACGTGCGGTGTTACGAAGGAAGGATTCGTGCTCTTTATTTTCCTGGTTAACCATCAGAGCTCTCCCAGCTTGCTGCGGTCTTAGAGGTGCGGCAATGCTCCTGTACAGGCTTTACAGATGAACAATCACAAGACTTATTTCCTTATAGCAAACCAGGCAGTAAAGAAAGAAGGATCCTATTCTGCAGTTCTACCATGGTAGTATTTTCAGGGAAGGTGTTTTTAATATTTCATTGCCTGCTTTCAGCTTGGTCTGTAAGGAGGCCAGCAATTGCTGTGTCGGGACTGGAGAGCGTAGCAGTGTGGCAAAGCACAAGACCTTGCACAGGGAGCATGGGAATGATGGATCTCCATCCCTATGGAGGTTTGTGATAGGCAGTGGGAAGTGTAGTCTTCCAGTTGTTTGCAGGATTTGAGAGACAGGAAAACATCTAGGTCTCCTGGTCCAACCTCTTTCTTCACCATGTAAGTTTGTTGCCCTTGTGTGGTGTGAAATACAGCATGACTGCTGTTGTCACAGGAGCAAGTGCTCCCTGTCACTGCAGTGAAACTAAGAGGAAATAAATAGCCCAAAGCAACTGCCCTGCCCTGCTGCCACATTAACCCTCCGAAGCTTTTTGTGCACGCCTAACCATTCATTTGGGCTGATGCATTGGCCAGTCCTTGTCTTCTGTGTGCAATTATGTGTTATTAAGTAGGAGTTGGAAGTGGCCTGCGGTGGAGCAAACTGTACTATTAACGTGGGCGGACTTTGTATCAGAGACAGCCTCAGGAGGCTGAAAACCTCTAGGCTTTCCTCTTACACCAATCGCTAGGACATTATTTTCTTACTGGTTCCTGAAAGGTTAATGTGCACAAACGTCTTGCATCGGCAGTGCTGTCAGACTCATTCCTGCGCAACACTGACTCGTGCTGTTGGGATGGGCAGGCACAAAGATAAGTGATTGGATTAAAAGAAACTATAAAAACTCCTTTAACTTCACATAGGGAGGACTGTCCTGTAATTCCTGGCTGTCTCTTTCTCCCCTCACCCTAACAGCCGGTTCTGGCATTCACAGATGACATAGTGAGTATCTGGTCAGATGAAACTGCTGATAGTCGGGTGCCACCTGAAGTAAGTTGTGTTTACAGACAAACCTGACCACAAGCCAGCTCTCCACCTTACCAGTATCTTGCTGAACGCTGTCCCTGGCTGTCAGCTGGGACACAACCCCAATAAGGGACAGCATGCATTTCCCATAGGTATGTGCATTTACCCCCTTGTACTTACAGATCATTAGTCCATGTGATCTGTAATAGCTGGACCCACACTCCCATGCTGCTGCAAAAAGCACCCTCTGTAAATTGTCTTGTACAATAATCTTCTGCCATCAATGCTTGGAAGAGCTAAATTGTGCATGGTGGGAAAACACAGCGTCTACCTCTCAGCTTGGGTGGAAGTAGACTCCTTGTCTGGGTGGATGAATGTGGGGGGGGAACCCCTTTTTTATCCAAGGGAAAGGATGGCTGCTTTAGTTTACATGCTGGATACAGCCTGCAGCTACAGCTCAGACTGGAGTGAGCAACACTTGTCCAGTAAAGGCGAGCTCCAATTTCTTGTTAATATCATCCAATAACGGTGTAGAGTAAGCTTATGTGCTACACATTAAAAGTAGTTGAAGGTCCTCAGAGTAAAGAAAGTGTCCCATGTCTGCCCCTTCCCCACTGTCCCCTTCCTTTCTCTTCCCACAGGCGAGTAGTCGGAGAGGTTCATGGCTTTGCCAGGACCCACTATGAGATGCGGGAACCCTGCAGAGGAGCTGTGTCAGTGTGCTGTACTCGGGCACTTACTGTTCCTGCCTCAGCCCTCTGGTCAGCAGCACTGTCTTGTGGAAATGCTTTGGAAAGCATTGAAAAAATAAATTTAGATGGGCAAATTAGAATTTTAAGCAGACAGCATAGTATCATCTCTGTGGTTTCTGCCTGGGGATATGCTCAAGCAGGCACCTACAGCCATTGCTGACCCCTGAACCATGCATGATGTGGTAGGGAACAGTCCCTGTAGGCCTGAATGACACTTACAAAGTTATTTTTCTTTTCTCCCTGAGCAGTATTGGAGTATATTGCAAGCAGTGCATTGCCCACAGGCCCCGGGTTGAGGACAGCTGTTAAGAGGTGCTTGCTGAGAGCAAGAAACTGCTGTGGGGTGAGCAGGGAGGACATAAGGGGAAAAGAGCAAACACAGGCTGGAGGGAGTCTGACTTGCAGCAGCCAGATTGAGATATGGCCTGGTGATAATTTGGTAAATTGTTTAAATGATATATTAGCAGCTCTGATGAAGACAGTGTCTGGAAGGATCAGCATCATTGTCTTTTCAGCCCTGGAGTACTGGTCTGGATCCAATTTTGTCATTTTGATGAGAAAACCATAGTAAAACATGATGTCAGTGATACTAGAGTTAGCAGGGGAGGCATATGGATGTCCTTCTACGAGTGCACGTTGCTCTTCTGACTCACCAGTTAGGACACAGACCTGTTAAATATTCCTGGCTTCATTTTGTTGTGAAGGTCAAGCCCAAGACTGTCTCTTGAGACTATTTGAGGTCTTTTGTTGAGGAAAGGCCAGGTCAGGAAGATGGTCTTTAGTCAAAGGCATGAAAAAGGCATCGGAGCTGAGGAAGAACTTCAGTCTGGAGCTGAACTTTCTAAGAGATCAGAGGCATGTGGCTGTAAGGCTGCTTGAATCCAGCTGGAGAGGGTGGACCACCATGAGCTTATTTAAAGTTAACCATAAGTGGTTTTACCTGAAGCCGAGAAACTTGGAATGTTGATGCTGGTCAAAATATACTCCGAACCAAAAAATCCTGTATCACTATGTTAGTATTGTTTCTGTTATTTGGAGCTTCAAGAAAGAGATGGTTTTAGCTGCTTTGTGGTTTTTTTGGTTTGTTTTTTGTTTTGGTTTTTTTTTTCCCCTTTCCAAAACCAATGATAAGTAAAACCAGTAACACTTTACATTTGGTAAAATCCTGTTCTCTTGGACATAAATAATCTCAGTAATAGTTTTGGTAAGGTAACTATTAAAGGCTTCTCAGAAAAGCTTTGGGAGTTGTGTTCATTTTTGAACGAAACTTGTCAACTAAAAAAGCCATGGCATGTCTGAACTGCCAGGGTGTAGCTGAGCTTGCTGGCAGCCTTGTTAACTCTGTGCTGTCTCGTGCTGTAGCAAAGAGATGGGTTGCCCTGTCCAGTTTGTCTTTGCTTAACTCCGGACACTGGGAAAGTTGATGGTGTGGTTGTGGCTCTGATTAATGTGCCAGACTGAGAGATGCAGACAAGTTTTCCACAGAGAAACTCGTTACTCAGGGTGGCACTGGTGCTAATGGCAGGCTAAGATGTTCATGGGATGGAAATCCTCTGGTCTCTAGTGCGATGGCAGCAGACACGTTAGTGCAATAGGAGCCATCCACGCTCGGCTGTCTGTCATGCCCAGGTTGTGGAGCATGGTATCAAAGCTAGGCGTGGGTGGAAGGGCCGGCTGTGAGCTACCATGAATTATGCTATGCCATTGCTAACCTCCCTGGCTTTCACAAGCTGCCTTTTATCCTCCTTCCAAGGTGATACCTCTGATTTTTTGAAGGGTCTGATAGAAACAAACGATTCTGTTTTGATGAGGCTTTTTCATGCACTGGTACGACCTGCCAGCTGGCTTATTCTAAAACACATTATTTATTTTAGCAGCATTAGCAGATTATCAGGGCTGAATAAATCTGCATGTCTGAATTGGATGAATTTTCTAGGCTTTCCATCCATAAAAGTTTCTGTGTGCCTGCCAAAAGATGGGAAGCTCAACAAGAGGGTCAAGTGCTGGCATGTGAGTGTGACAGCCCGATATTGGCTTCTGACCGTACTGCCAGCCCTGTCGGGATGTGGGGAGGCCAGGCTGTCACAGAGCAGATGTGTCTGTTCTGGCTTGGGGGAGAAAAATAATGCTGTATGTCAGGGGCGTATTTTATAGAAAAGGTGGTAGAATAATGCTTGAAAGAGGAAAATAAAATACATTGCTTTGGAAGCAGAGAATCATGTTGCTGTTTGGGGGAGTGTTAGACCTGGTCGGCGCTTAGCATCTTCACTGATGTATGGCTCTTGGGTAGGAACATGACCTGTTCTCTTACTGCACAGTTTTGGTATTGGCATAATTAGATAATGTGTGTATTAAGTCAATAGGGCTAGTTTGGTTTTTTTTTTTTTTCCTCTCCTGTTTGGAAACAGCTTTCTCAAAATAAATGTCTATGGGGATGTAACTGAGCAGTCCTATTTTTTGTGTGGACAGAGGAGTGTGGCCCTCTAGTAGGTGCCCCAGAATGGCACGGTAAGAGTCATGCTGATGGAGGGAACTCATCAGGTTTTTAAGGTGTTAATATGAGGCTCTGTGGGGTCAGGATCATGTGGCTTGGTAAAGGAAATGTGACTTGATATCTGTAATTAGAACTCAATAAAAATAAAATTGAGGGAGCTTACCAGCGTTGGTAAGTTCCTATAAGTGACATTAAGATGAATTACACCTATATTGAGTTCAGCTTACAGCTAAAGAAATGTATTAGAATGGCATTAAATCATTGCATTAATATTAAGAGGTTAACATTGTATAAACTCAAATAAATCAAAAAGGGGGCTGCTGTTTGACTGTGAGTGATAGGTAAAGAATTTTACTGCAACTGTTCAAACCTGTAACTTGCCAAGTACCTAATACTAAAATTGAATCATCTTTTTACTCCTGGATGCAGTGTAGGACTAGAAAGCTTTCTTGTGATACTTTTCCTGCTGGCAAATATTTTTCTCCTTCCTATAGCAAAGAGAACAACATCAGCAAAGGTTTTTCCATACACATCACTTTGAATCCCTAGTGGGAGAAATTACAGAAGACTAACTCAAGCTGCGTGCTGCAGCGTAGCCTCCCAGGACTTGAGGTAGGACCCAGACTTCAGAGCTGTGTTTTCTAGTCCGTTCAGGTGCAGTTATTTTTAGGCTGGGAAAACTCTTTCTCATTTGCATATGTAATCTTCAAAATTTTTAGGGATTCAGAATTAGTAAATCTGTAACATCCCTACCCTGGAATACACAAAACTGCAAATTTCTGCATTTGACTATTCCTGTTTTCTGTAGGAGAATATTACTCTGTTGATACCTGTTTATGTAAAATTTAATATTAAGAAAATTAGTAACCACAAGTCATTCAAGATAAAGCTGCAAATTTAAAATTAAACTTATTTTTTAAGCTTTCTTCCCTGAACCTAGCAGAGGTTAGGCTAGAAAAGGTTTAAATCATATGCTGATTTACTTGAAGTATATAAAACTTTAGAACCACCCTCCTACTTTTCCATCTTTCTTTTTTCAGCACAAGTATCGTAAGTAGGAGCTTCTAGTGCACAGGCAGAGGCAGCTGCTCCTCAGTGAAATGTGCTATCATAGCACTGATCAAAACACAGCTTCAAACATTCCTGACGTGTTCTCCTAGGGTCTACTTGGCACACTGAAAGCTTTAAGTATACATACGGGAGCAAAAGGTGTGATTTATTCTTATTTTTCCATGGAGGGACAAAATCTGCGCTAGTGGAAGCCTAGCAGTGAGATGAGACCCTTTCCCATGCAGCACAAGAGCGCCGTGAATTGATGTAGGATGTATAGATAAAAGCAGAGGGGTTTTTTCCTGTACAAAACGCCTCTACTTGGAGAAGTTTGCTGGGAGGGCTGTTGGCTATGTCCTAGCAAACCCTGCATGGGGACAAGCTGAAGTGATGAGTGCCTTCCTGGCACAGCTTGTGCCTTTGATGTTCTGTCCCAGTATTGCTCAGAACTGCCAGCTGAAAGAGCACAGGACTGAAACCCCGTTAGTGCAGATCTTGGTTCTTTACAGAAGGCAGGTGTAAGATGTGCTTGGAGGGCTTAAACTCCTTCATGGCCTCACGAGTAACTTTGTGCAATTAGTTGATGCCTTGAAATATGTTTTCATTATATTTGTTATGACATCTTCCAGGCAGGCAGGACCAAAAGTGGGAGTTTGTCAACTTGCTTGTAGTTATGGGAGAGACATCTTCAGTGCTATGAAAACTATCTGTTCTGGTTTCATTAGGTGTGAAACAGAAAATACTGATGTCTTTCCCCCCGGCCTCCTCTCTCCTTAGCTGTCCCAGCTTCAGCTCCTGTGTGGCAGTGCCGGTGCTGCTGTCTCTGACCCTCTGTGTCTTATCTCCAACAGGTTGGTGGGACAAAGACAGGAGTTGTGCGCTACGTGGGAGAGACGGATTTTGCCAAAGGAGAGTGGTGTGGTGTGGAGCTGGATGAACCCCTGGGGAAGAACGATGGAGCTGTTGCTGGTACAAGGTACTGTGCACTTTCAAACTCAGCCTGGGTCATGTAGGGTCCTATACAACTCCTAGGGGGGCTGGGGGCCAAACAGACGTGGGAGGAAGACTCAGGACTGTGTGTGGCTGTGTTTGGTTGGACATTGTGGGTTGGGAGGAAGTGTTCAGTTTTGAGTCTTTCAAGCTTTGGGATATATTTGTAGGGAGATCAATAGAGACTTTGTCACTGGAGCATTTTAAAGCAGGATCAGATAATGTCCGTGAAGGAGTAACGTGAGTGGCTTCAGGAAACAGGCGAGAGTAGGGAGAGAAGATAACTTATAGTGGGATTTAGTTTTTGCTAGGAATTGATTCTGTGATTGTATTAGCTCTGCTTTCTACCGCACTATTCCCATCATGAACTTGCTTCTTGCGCCATATCTATAATTCACCCTGTCAGAACTATAGCAGATTTGATTCTTTTTTTTTTTTCCTCAGCTTAATGTTATTTTTTTTTTTTTGTTCTTTCTGGGGACAAATTTCCAGAAGTCTGAAAGAACAATTGGTAGTCATTGTCTGTCCTTGTACTAATTCTGTAGCGTGACGGCTGTCTGCTGATTTGATCTTACCGCTTCTAACTCCATAGGCACCTCCACTGTTTTCTTTTCAAAAAAAGCCCTTGTTAGTATCTATAAAACTAGGCAGGGACATCTTGCAGGCTTGCTGGGAAGCTGTTTCTGTTCACACGGAAGTTAGGTAAGGGAATGACCCTCAGCCTCAGATCTTGAGCTTGGGGATGTTCAAATCTGAGTTATATAGCAACACTTTGATCCTGCTTCAAATAAAGGTGGAACCAATTCCTTGTCCTTCACAAGTTTCTTTAGTGGGAAATACTGTTGATTTCTAGGAGCTTCTTAAGGGAATCTTGCAGTGGAAGTGAGATTTAGCTTTGAAACTGAAGAGCTGAGAGTTCCTCCCTTGTTAGATCTTGGGTTCTGTAATAAAATTTTCTCGTGTTGGGTCAGCCTCATTTTGTCCGGCAGCCATGTGTTTTCATTTAAAATAAGAGAAACACTGCCTTGTTCAATGTCAGGACAAGAAAGCAGAAAATGATTGGCAGCAGATGGCCGAGTTCCAGCCTTTTCTCAAAAGAAAAGAACCGGGATGGTAGAGAATAAGTCATGGAGTGAATCCAAGTCCTTGCTTTCTTTCATACACTACAGATTATCTCTAAGCTTAATCTTCAGGGTGCTTAGAAATTTTTTGTGGTCTTTGTGCATGTGGAAGGTAGATGTGAGCATAAGGGTGCTCTCTTTGCCTCTCATCCTCACACCTCTGTTGCTGTGTTTTGAAAATCCAACTTTTGGAAGCCATCTATCTTCTGGAACTGCTACATCTTGGCTGAGGTTTTTATGGTATATGTGCCTTCTCTGCAAGGCTTCTCTTTTGTTTCACGCTTTATCAAGGACAGGGAAAATTGCGCTCCACAGCAGGGATTGGGGAGCAAAAGTTAATTAATAGATTTGGATTAAACAGGGGAGATTGAGGGAAGTCTGTAAGGCATCCATGCCCCTTGCATCCAGGCTGATTTTGCAGATCTAGTGATAATGGATACTAGCGATACAGCAGAGGTATACAGGGACTCTCCAGCGGAAGGGCTCTCTGTCCACCACCGATCTGGCTGCAGGTTTGCCACATTGTCCCTGTTCATCCTTTGAGCCTTCATCCAACCTTCTGATTTTCTTATAGCATGTGCCGATTTCAACAGCAGGTTTTTGGAAGAGAAGCCAATATATTAAAACTGACTCCCTCTGTGCATGCAGGCACCCCTCAGACAGTCTTCCAGATGTTTGCCACTGTCACATGGGGTTCCTTATACTGCCCTGAGATTGTCCTGACAGAATCAGTCTGGGCAGAGACCGCCCAGGACTTTGGAGTCTCTCTGCTTTGGTAGTTATTGCCATCTAGTGAGTATCCTTGGCCTGACCGCCTGAGGCCAGTGCTCACTGCTGCAGTAGCCATCTGCTACAGCAGGAGAGTCGGGTCCAAAGAAGCAACTCGAGACAGTGAAGGCTGGTGGAAGTAGGAGAGCAAACACGTGCGCAAATGAATGAGCAAAGGACTCTGTGACCATCTTTGCTGCTTTTCCAGCTGATGAGTCAGTGGTGAATCCCCTGAAATTTGAGGAGGGTCACTCTGATTCTCCTGCAGGTTCAGGAAGGGCATCCAGGTCTGGATGTGCATCAAGGGAAGGATGAAGGGCCAAGGTTTCCCAAGCAGCTTGTGGTTCTCTGGTGGAGTCTCCTGCAGGCTGTGGTTCAGCAGCAGAGCCCAAGAGGAGAAGGATATCACTGTGGTGAGCACCTCTCCATACATCAGATGGATGCTGCTGAGACACTGGGGTTTGCTGCATCTGCTTTCCTGTCTGCATAGGAGACTAGAGAGGTGCTGGTGTGGTTTTTTGGTTTCTTATCCACAAAGCCAAACAAGTTCCACTGACTCATCTCTAGTATATTAACCTTTACGTGCTTATTGTACTGTTCTTTCTTCTCTGCCTCTGTTCCTGTAGGAGTCCTTGCCCACTAAACTGCTCATGCCTTTGCTTTCACATAGTCTGAAACAGGTCAGCTGCAGGCCTTGGACATTGAAGATTTTTTTTTTTTTATCTATTTCAAAATTTCCTATGCTGTTTCCCACCTGCAGTTTGCATTGCCATCACAGTGCCACTTTTCTTCCCTGTTTCTCTTCTGTGGTGTGGGTATAGAGCTCCTTAGCACTCAGTGAGAGCAGCTCTTGGTTTTCAAGCAGATTTTTTTTTTTTTCCTGCCAAGTGTTCCAGACTCAATTCCTGCTTCTGAACTATAAAAGTGAATTGCAACCGCTTCCAGTCTGGACTAAAAGAAAATGAACAGAGAGAGAGATGCAAGTTTGGACTTGCTAATAGCTGCCAAGGGGCTTTTGAGGGACTTAGCCCTTGGCATTGTTGTACAGCCACAAGTACCAGTCTATGCTTAGACCTGTGGAATGGGCTGTGCCATACTGTTGCTCTGCCTGTGCAGACTGTTTGAGAATATGATGCTGAGCAGGGTTTTGGCTGGTTTGCAAGAGGCCAGACTGATTTTCTTCTTCGGGTCTTTGTTCTGCAGCAAGGTCAGCCTGCAGTATGGCTGGTTTTCCAAACCCAAGAGCCTGTGTTGGTGGCAAGCAGAGAGGTCTAAGTGATTTTGGGTTGTAGAGGGTTGGGTGGTTTTTTTTGTTGTTGTTTCTTTAAAGATTGTTATAGAAAAAAAATTGGGCTTGAGCAGATGTTTGGAAATTAATCAGTTTCTCATCTGGCTGGAGATCAGGCTGTTCTCTGGCCTCCCAAGCACACAGAGGTCTGCCTGTGATACAGCTATGTGGCTGCCAGCACTTTAAAAAAGGGAAGCAGCTGCTCACATCTGGAGAGAGAGGACTTGAGCTAGCAAAGCTGGATTTGTGTCATTTATTCACTAGGATCTGTTTTTTATGCTAACAGAAGACAGACTATTATTACATGGCCTAGTATTTTCCCTTAACCTTGCTATGAAGCCTTTGAGAAAGAACTCTTAATGGATCCAGTTTTCTATGTTGACTGCTCCTTTGAAACAAGGGGATGCAATGCCTGGAGATGATCTGGTTTTACTTGCTGCAGTGCAGCTGGCCAGCAACAGATAAACCTGGCTTGAGCCAGTCAGCCCAAGCTCTAAAAGGGTTTCCAAGGTTTGACACTGTGGGTTTTGGCTCATTTGCATTCTGAAAGAGGGCTCCAGAGAGACATAATCATCAGGCTCACTGCAACTGTGGAAAAGAGTTTGCACCATAATTATCTGATCCTCCCTTTTTTATGCTGGCTTCTTTCTAAGTTTGTTTGCATGGGAACCAGTTTCTCTTTCTCTGCCACCCAGAGGAGATGGTACACACAGGAGTTTGCTGTAACGGTATTTTTAGCTTCAAAGTTAGGAGCTGCCATTTTCCCCTTCTGTTTTGAGAACTTTTATACAGAGCTGTCTGATTCAGATCTCTTTGACGCACTTTGCTATGTGACTTTCTTGCAAAGCACAGTAGAGAAAACACATGAGTTTTGGAAGGTTGGTTTGTTGCGATAAGGAAGGAGTACACGTGCTCTCGCTGTTCTTGTACTGGATCTTTGTGCTATCCAGGCTACCAGATGGGTCGCTCCTGGCATCACATCAAAGTGTGCAGCAACTAGTGCGTGGCAATTATCTCGGGTTTCCCTGCTTAAGCGCCACAAGTGAAAACACTGAGATTGCCACTGCTCTTAAGTGGCAGGAAAGGAGAATAATCCAACTGCTTGCATGCGGGAACCAATGTCACAGCAAAGCACCAAGAGATGAGCTGAGGTCTGGGGATGTGTATTGCTTAACAATGCCATTCTGTGAGGCTTGGGTGAGATGGATGCTCTGCCGCTTCTGACTTGGTGCATCTCCTGTATTACAGGTATTTTCAGTGCCCTCCCAAGTTTGGCCTCTTTGCTCCCATCCACAAGGTGATCAGGATCGGGTTCCCCTCAACCAGCCCTGCCAAGGCGAAGAAGAGCAAACGAATGGCAATGGGAGTGTCTGCCTTAACCCACAGCCCCAGCAGCTCCTCCATCAGCTCTGTCAGCTCGGTGGCATCGTCTGTTGGCGGCAGGCCCAGCCGCAGTGGGCTGGTAAGTGGCTCTTTCCAGAGATGGTGCAGCCTTGATCCAGTTCTCTGGCTCTACAGAGTGGGAGGATTGGGGTTTTGCTTCAGCAGCTGCACTGGGGCAGCTGCTCCTTCACCATCAATGAGGTGAGGGGAGTGGAGTGTGGGATACTGTTACCCACCTTACAAATAGGACTCCCTCCATGGACGCGAGCAGCATAACAGACACTTGAGCAATTGTGACCGTTAAAGTGCCCAAAGTGCTATTTGCAATGGGATGAATCTCAGCTCCACTGTCAAGAGCAGGTTTTGTACAGGATACCTGCAAAAAACGCTGTTGCTTTTTGTCCCTCATGGTCATGTAGCAGTGTGCTGCTGCGTTGAACAGCTATGCAAAAGCTCCTGCAATGACTGCGTTTTACTGTGGAGGGGTGACGCTGTCCTGGATCACATGCTTTGTGCTTTGGCAGGTACTCAAGAAGGCGGATGCCAGAGCAGGCAACAATATTATTAAAAGCTCCAACTCTGCCACAGCGTATGCTGCACAGCACCTGCAGTCATCTTGGCTGGGGATGAGGGTGCAGTATCCATTACTGGGAGTGGATCCAGCTAGCCCACACCAGTCTCCTGTTGAGATCAGTCCTCCCAGCTGAGCTCACTGTTTGGGACTGCACCAGTGCAGGTCGTCAATAAGATATATTCAAGAAGGCAGATGATACAATACATGATAATCTTTCCTGACCCAATTCCCACCCTGCATTCTGTCCTTTGTGAAATGGTCCTTTCATTGCAGTGTAGCAGAGCTATTGAGCTTGTAAGCAGTGTCCAGATGTTCTGCAGACTTGTTAACCCTGCCTGTAGGGCCCAGAGGTTCTAGAGTTGGAACTGCAGCTCTGTGCAGCCTAATCAATAGGTGAGCTGCATTCCAAATTTAACAGGGTACTTTGAGCTATTCTAGACTGGGAAGGACTCAGCCTTACCCCTGTCTCTTTTGAACTATCTTCCTTAGCTGACAGAGACCTCTTCTCGATATGCCCGAAAAATCTCTGGCACCACAGCTCTCCAGGAGGCACTGAAGGAGAAGCAGCAGCACATCGAACAGCTACTGGCAGAGCGTGACCTGGAGCGGGCTGAGGTTGCCAAAGCCACTAGCCACATCTGTGAGGTGGAGAAAGAGATTGCCATCATGAAGGCGCAGCACGAGCAGGTAGGAGGTGACATGGCTTTATCGCTAGCATGCAAATATCTGTCATCCTCTGAAAGTTTCAGATCATGATAACATTACCTGTGTATAGTTTCCTGATGTGAAGTCTGGGCTCTGAATTTCTGGCTTTCATGTGGAGACAGCTTCCTGCATAGTTGGTTAAGCTGAGGCTCTTTCTCCACTCCTGCCAGTGGAACATGTGCTCTCTCTGCCCCAAGCCAGAAGCAGAAAAAGCGCTGTGCCAGGAAAGGACAGTAGATGGTTTGTGTCTGGTGGACCAATACATTCAAACACTGAAGTGCAAGTGGAGGGCAAGCTTGTTCCCCTTAGCCACCCGGTGTGGCCTTGGCTGTGACTGCACTGCAGTGTTTTTTTGATGCTATCAGACACTGCTGAGAACATCAGCTCAGTTCATATGTCACTGCTTTCCTGCCAGAGGGGATGTTTTTATCACATTATTAAAGTTAAGAGATCTGTAAGGAAAATAGACTGATCATATTAGCTTTTTTTGCACAAGCATTTGTACAAACTATTTTATGCATTTGAATGCTGAAAGAAAAGAATGGTGTTTGTGCTGCTCGTCAATATGTGGTTCTTCAATGACTGCTGTAGCCCTAAATTCCTTGCTTATGTTTATAAACTTCAGTCAGCTACTAGGGAGTATTGATGGCACTGTATATCTTTGTGTGATGGGCCACACCCGCCTGTCAGAAATGCAGGAGAAATTGTCAAATCGACTGCAAGCTGATCTCTTCCTTGTGTGTAGTATTTTCCAGTAATTACCAGTAACAAATGAATTAACGCAAGTCTGAAATTACTTCTTGCTTCATGACTAGGGCTGAATTGCATCTGGTAACCTCAGACCAGATTTTGAAAACTGTTCAGGCTTCAAGTGTTTAACTCTTCATCAGAGCTGGATTCTCCAAAGGGTTCAAGTCAGAGAGGCACTGAAGCATGGGTCAAATTTACAAGCTGCTGGAGATCGAGCAGTTGTTTTCTTTTTGATACCTACCTACTGGCCTTTTTGGAAAATCTACCTTTTTACCATAGCAGCCTCTGAAACAGATCATCAAAACCTTCTGTTGCCTTGCTCTCATCCTTTTTAAACAACTCTGTACTTCAAACTTTGTTAACTTTTGTGGCTTGGGCTCTTTTTTTTGCTGCAGTACGTCACAGAGGCAGAAGGAAACCTCCAGCGAGCACGAGCCCTGGTGGATGGGATGCAGAAGGAGAAGATTGAGCTGTTGAACCAGCTGGAAGAGGAGAAGAGGTAAAGCAGGAGTAGATGGGTGTGGGGGAGGTAAAGCCATGGGGGAGATGAGGCTCTTAGCCAAGAGCATCGTTCATTGGAGCTAAGGAGAAGTCACTGGGAAAGTCATCTTTGATGTCTTCCAGTGCTTCAAATAATATGCTGTGTTCCCCTCTCCTGGCCACTATGGTCTGCCTGCATGTTGGGAAGGGGTGTGCTGCTTCAGGTAATGGAAAGTTTAGAACAATTTTGCTGCATTTGCATGTCTAGTGTGACTCTTGTGTAGGGCTGGGTATCCAGTACAGTGACTGCCCCCATTTGCTGACAAACTGCTGCTAATCACAACCGAATAGTGAAGTACTTCCAATTAGTCTTGTACGTTCCTATGTCTTATGGCTCTTAGAGGAGACTCAATGCTATATCATTTGGCGGGATTTCAGTGAGCTAATTTCTATGGTGTGAGCAGTCTCATTTTTTTCAATACGCTCAGCCTAACCTGCCACTTTTTGCAATGCAATTGAAAGGCAGAAGACAGCCAGCCAGCCAGGACTGCTCATACCTGAGATAGGGGCAGCTCTGTTTTGCCATCAATAGGAGTTTCATGATTGGACCCACTTTCCAAACTCATGTAGCACTTAAGAAACAAAAGAGACATCAGTTTCCATTCCTGATGAGGACTCTAAGTGCTGGCACTCCTGTGATAACCCTGATAAATATTTGACAGGCTGCTTGCATGTTCAAGAGCATTTGACCATGGCATATGCTGCACTGACAATACAATGGTGGACAACAGTTGATCTACCACAGCCCATAGAAGACCAAATGGTCTTGGTCTCCTGCTGGGCAGTGAAGTTACTGAGGGTTTCCAACCATCTTCCCTGTTGTTTGGTTCCCGACACAAAGCAAGGAGAAGCAGCATTACTAGCCTGAAGAAATGAAAGGCTCCAGTAATATCAGTAACTCAGGTATTTGATACCCTGACCAAACCAGCTGTGTCGCTGTGTAAACTGGAATTACTCAGTAAAGGTGGGATTAGCTCATGGCAAGGGTGTGGACAGTGACAAAGCCTTGCCTTCAGATATTCTTGGCTAAGGATGCGGTGTAAAAACAATACTGGATAATAAACAAAACTGTGCAGGTTGGGCTATTCCAGACCCCTACCCCTTCTGTACAACCTGGCTTTGCTAAAGACCATTTCTTTCCCCTCTATTTGCGATGTGATGACCTTAAGGACATTACTTCTGAGGAAGGGAAGTCAAACTGGAGTACAGCCTTACTGTAGTGCGATTCATCATCTCCCCGCATCCCAGAGGCCCCATCCACATATATATCATGATGCGTACATTTCCTCTCTGGATAAGAGTGAAGATCTGGTTGTCATTTTTGGAGTCCAATTGCTCCATATATATAATTAAGTTCTTCAGTGGGAATAGAAAGACATCTCTGTGTATTAAGTAACTGAAAACAGTGTTAGTTTCAATTGAATGATGCCTCTCCTGAGGACGAATTGTTCTTTCGTGCACAAGTCTCCCTGTTCTGGTAGGCAGCTCACTTTCCCAGCTCCAGGAGGCCCTTTAACACAAGACAGCTGAGTTCTTTCCTAAATATCAACAGATGCCTCCTGTAATTAGAAGAGGTTTAGACAATGAAACTTGTTTATGAAGTTAGATATGTATACTCACAGCTATTTTTGTCTGTAGCAGAATCAGAGTCCTTACATCTGGCTACCTCATTATTGTCTTTTTAAAAATCAGTAAAGAGAACAAAGAGGACTGAGTTTAGCAGAAGATTGAGTTACTTTGTATTGTTGCTGGATTTTTCTCTTCAGACTTTGCAAAAGAGTCTTAGGCACTTCTGTGTTTGTGCATCTGATTTTTATGGGCATTTATGCATGAATGGCCTATACAATCTCTGGTGAAGGCTTTTCTGACAGGGTGGCTCGCCATTTCCACATTGTAGAAACATTAAGCATTGCCCACCCTCTGCCAAGAAGGCAGAGGCTCCGATTCCCCTGGAATATTTTGTATGGACCCTGTACATTTGGCACAGGAACTGCCCAGTGCTCGGCTGCAGGATAACAGGGTCTAAGAAAACCAGTGAAACCTGGTTGTGGCTTTCAGGTTTTGAGGATCCCAGTGTCAGTGAATAGCAGTTGTGCTTGCTGAGAGGTGACACGGCAGAAACAGCATGTCTGTGAATGCGTACCTTGGAAGAAGGCAAATGTTTGCTATGCGGAAGGCTTGCTTCGTGTGCCCTGCTGTTTAGCTTCTGCTGAGCTGTTTGTATACAAAGTTTGTATGTGTCCCTCTCCTCTCAGACTTTGGTTGTGCAGGGGAGGCCCATGTGCAATGGCTGCATAGAGATAGGATGCCGATTTGGGTGTTCTACTGATTGCTCTTTGTGTCTTTTCCCCTCCCCAGGAAAGTGGAGGACTTGCAGTTCCGTGTGGAGGAAGAATCCATCACGAAGGGGGATCTGGAGGTAATTCCTAACACCCTTAGCAAAATGTGGGGTTAAAATCTGAAATTGCATGTGGGGTCTCATCTGAGTAATTTTTGCCACCTTTTGCTCCACTTGAAACAATACATTATCTTTATTGTTGGCTTTGGACCTGCTGTGAACACTGTGGTATAAACTGTGACGATTGTTCTTTGGTGTGTTGCCCCATGACTGATAATGCTAGGAGCTGCCTAGAATTAATCACATGCAGTCAGCCTGGCTTTAAATGTTGCCATGAGTTGCCAAGCCATGTTAAAATCTGACTGTGTCTGAATGCATTTCAACATATGTTTTTCTACTGTAGAAATGATTTGACTGCTCGGTCACTGTTCCTGCAGTGTCCTGTTATTAGCAGCTAACTGGCATGTACAATCTCTGTTGGATGCTATTCTGTTCCAGCCGAAATGCCATGTATTGTTTGACCTGCAGTACCTTCATGTGAAGCCCTCTGCCCAGAAGAGTGGGGCTTGACACTACGATACCCTTTTGTTTGGAAGGACTGTTGCTCAGAGTGATGCTGTTGCAGTGAATATTGTGCAAACTGGAAGTGGTATTGGGAGCTCGCCCTTGAGTGGGAGGCTTTTCTGGAGGAGGACAAAAGGAAAAGAAAATATTTCTGTGAAAGCAAGGCTCTGCTCTACATGCGTAAATTGGGACTTTCCCTTGCCTTTAGCTAGAGTGCTAAGTTAATAAGAGCGAGAAATGTCAAGGGACCTGCTCTTGTGCTTCACTGTTGGTCATATCAATAAAAGCCCAGGAAAATAGGAAAATTAGGCAATGGAGTGTATTGCTATGGCTTTGACCCTCTTGGCATAAACCTCTCCTCTTTATCCAGAAGCTGAAGCAGAGTAATGTGTTTGATGGGGTATAAATCAGCAATGCACTGATAGCAGACCTTTGCTAAAGGACAGCAAGTGCAGTTTCTGCCTTGCATGTGGGTACAAAATCACGCTTCTGTTGATTCCTGAGCTTAGTTGCTAGGTTCCCCAGTGCTTTAGAGAAGGGTGGTTGATCCATCACTCCCTTTGAGAGCAGTGAATTGTCCCTGGGATATTCCCCCCACAGGTCCAACATGGGTGACAGCACAGACACTGTCAGAGGGCTGTGCTGTGGTCAGTTTTAACATTCTGTCCTGTCTAATTTGGATGCTCAGACTGAATGATTGACCCACTGGAGTTAATTCTCACCTTCCTGCTTTATTGTGGAGACGGTTAGGATTTCCAGAAGGAAGTAATTCACTTAAAGAAATAAATCTCTCGCTTGAAATCAGGGGGATAAGTGCTCCTTCATGTTGCAGTATGTTTCCTGGGAAATGGTTCTCCAGAGTTTTACATTCTTCATGTAAAATCACAATGAAGTCAAACAGTGGTTGCTAGCATATTCCTTTGCATCCCTAGCTAGAGCTCAAGTAACCACCCAGATACCAAAAGCAAAACCCAGTGACAGTTGTCTCCGCTCCTCTGGTCTTGCAGTCCTCTTACGCCAACAGCCCTCTTCTGCATACTCAGAGGAGAATGTTTACCTTGCATTTAACAGCCAGTAACAGACATGATGGTAATAAAAGATTATCTTCTCTGTGGTCCTGGAATCTAGGGTTTCTGCGGAAGGCTAGGCTAAATCCCGTAGTATTTCTCATAATGTCGTGTAGTTTTTGAACAAAGCTGGGGCTCTCAGGTGTTGAGCATGGCAGGCAGCATCCCTAGAAGCTCCTTGACCAAAGAAATCAATGTGTCTGAAGCCTCGAGATGTGGGTCCGGCTTTTGGACTTCTGATAAAGAAGCAGCTGTGGATTTAGCCTTGAAATGTAGATGTGAATTCAACCCATTTTTGATTCTGGTTGGCAATGCTGATGCTATAGTTCTTTGGAAGGTGAAACACAATTGTAGGAAAACAAAACCTTTTAAGAAAGGCTTTTTATGGTGGAAGACTGTGTTGTTTTAGGAAATGTTAACCTTTTCAAGGAACTCTCTCATACTTATCTCCTGGAACCTGCCTCATACCTTGAACACTAGTGGGAAGTCAGTTTGTAATTTCTGAATAGTAATTTAAGGCTAATAGCAAGAAGTTAAGTCTAAAATTCAGATCTAAACTTTCTTAAAGTGCAGGAAAACATTGGATTTGAGGCTCTGAGTCATACTGGCTAGGCAAACCAATTTGCATAAAATAAGAAAAAACATGGAACTTGATGTGAATCTTAAGTGAAGCTATATTTAAGGACTGTAAAACAGTTGATCTAACTTTCTTCCGTGATTATTTTTCTCCGCTATTTTCATGTGTTTTTCCAGACTTGGAAAATAGCGGGATTGATAGATACTGAGCAAGCTTGGCTGGGAACTCGAGTGTCAACCTCAGGACTCTTGAGAGAGTTTCTTTGGGAGATTCAGAGATCAGTTTTGTAATAGGTCAGCGTCTTCAGGTAGCCAGTATGTGACGTGCTGCCACCAGTTAAGGTAACTTCAAAAGTTTTGTGTTGCTGAAGTTTCATATGGGGATCTTGAGCTAGTGCAAATTGAGGAAAATTCATTAGTATCAACGGAATAATTATCCCTGTAAATAAAATCAAGCCTGGAGCTCTATCTTGAGAAGTGGATCTTTGAGCTTTGCAGAGAGCAGCAGAAGCCACTTCGTACAAAATTAAATTTCTTTATTTTTCTTAATAGGATGCATTCAGCCAACTTTTGCACTTCAGTGATATTAGTTGGGGGTTTGATAATGTTCAGGTTTTTGAGACCACATCTTTTTTTCCTCCTTCAGGGGTCAAATAGACCACATAAAATACAGAGTAGTCTGAATATATCTGGCAGTTGAGATCTTGACCATCTATGAATACATGTATAACGATACCTTTCAAGCCATAAGAGAAAATCTGGATTTTTAAAACTTTAGTTTCCATAGTTTGTACATAACTAACCAAAATTTCCGTTATTGTAGGAAAGGGCAGAAAATCCCTAACACTCTTTCCTTTAGAAAGAGGGGGAAGCAAATAATTATAGAGAAAATGGGAGTAAAAAATAAAAATGGGTCTGATCAGGTTTGTTTTGGTTTTTGGTAGGTCCAGTTTATTTCAAAGGAAAATGTTAGTTTTGTAAGCTAAAAAAACGCGAAGGCCAGAGTCTGCATGCATTTTCCCATGTCTCCTCTCCTCTTTTATTTATGGGAAATTTTACATGATATTACAGTGGTCATTGTAGAGTCCTGAGGTTTATCACCAAGTGCAGCTATATGGTACTTCTGCTTTAAAAGTGAAGGGCACCGAAGCAATGCCCTGAATCAATGTTTTGGCAGGTTACATAAACTTCTTGTGCTTAGTTTACTTATCAGTTTAAAAAAAAAAAAAAACCAAAAAAACCAAATAAAAAAATAAAACCAAAAGAAAAAAGCAAAACCAAAAAATAGTTCTGTTCTGTGTACAAGGCTGTTAGTGTGCAAAAATCACTTGGAAATTCATAGCATCCCTATTCAAACCTAAAGCACTGATTTATGTAACAGTTTGGTATCTAAATTTCTTTGATTTGCTTTCAGTGCAGTATATTTTTGGTTTTAGCAACATGCTGTGTACAGTATGACCTGCCTTTTTTTCCCCCACCTAGCGCAGGGTTCAAGCTGTCTCCGGAGCAAAAAGAGGACGGGAACTTCCAATTTTTTTCAGTCTACCTTGTGATTCTTCTTGAGCAGAGGTGTAGAGAATCATTGCAAGGTCCTTGCATTCTCATATGTGGTGCAAGGGTCTTGTACTGGTGGTCTGCAGCAGTGGGAGCTTTGCTTTTTAGGAAGTGTCTTGAGTATAGTCTTGATGCAGGAAAGCACTGAAGCAGCTTTTTTCTAATGCAGAGGGATGTTTTCCCATCGCAGATGCCATTTTCTTGTGAATAGCCACTACGAGTACCATGTAAAATCCCGTAGTGACCATTTTCTGTTTGTTTGGATTTTTTCCTGCTTGTTTGGATCTTTATTCTCCTCCTGTTGTGAACTGCCTTTCCTTGTCTTGTACACTGAAGATGATGTTGCAGCCTTCTCTTTCCCTCTCTTTCTCTCTCCCTTCCCCTTTTCCCACCTCCACTGTTCTTCTTTTCTCCCTATGTGTGACCAGACTCAGACGCAGTTGGAGCATGCCCGAATACGGGAGCTCGAGCAGAGCCTGCTGTTTGAGAAGGCACAGGCTGAAAAACTCCTCAGAGAATTAGAGGACACCAGGGTAATCGACCCCCACTTGCCCTGCCTGCAGAACAGCGTGCTTGTCCCCTGCGTTGATGCTCATGACGCCTTGCTTTGGGTGGTGGTTTTTTTGGTTTGTGGGGTTGATTGGTTTTGGCTTGAATTTAGGCTTTTTGTTTGGTTTTTAGGGTTTTTGTTTGTTTTTTTCTTTGCTCTCTCTCCTGGAAATGGTAGTACAATATAATTTCTAGCTTTGCTTCTTGTGTGGGGACTTGTTTCTCAGACTGAGTTTGCTTTTCTGCCCCATGCCACCATTTGACACATGAGCTCTTCACAATTCATCTTTCAGTTAACACACCCGAATAATATGTGCACCCTGCACAATTCATTCTGCCTCAAGGCTCCCCCAGGCTGTAATAGAAAATAACATTGCAATCAGCATTCCCTCTGTCCTTCCTCCAGCTGTGGGAGCTGCCATCTGAAATGGAAGATACCGGTGAGTGCAGGTGGACCAGCTGTGATCCTTGGCCATGTCTGTAACAGGGCAGGCTGCCCAGATGAGCAACACACCTGATCCTAAAAGCAGCCAGTTGTGGAAAGGCTTTCTCATGCTGGTGTGGTGTGGGAAGCAGCAAACTTGCCTACAGTGAGCTTGCTCCTCACCAATGGATTTGTTAGAGCTGTAGAAAACACAAATGTGAGGTTCTTCAAAAGGGCTAAATGGTTTGAATGCCCCTGTGCCCCTCTAAAATAAAATACATGTAACCTCCTGGGCTGATGGTTAGTGGGGAAAATGGCAATTGAAATGAATTGGAATTGATTGCTTGTGTTTTGGCACTGGAAGATCTGCTTGGTTTCCTTGTTTCTTCTGCCTTTCTCTAGTATTTCATCTAGTCAAATGTCATCTTCTTAATCCATAGCTGCAGCATCCTGAAGTCTCTGTGACTGGCAGGTAGTTCAGCCCTGCTAGGTTACATTCCGATTGTAAGACATTGATCCATAGCCTTTATGCTCAGTGTTAACCATGGCCAGATTTATTGTCTTGCATCCTCTAGCCTTCCATGTTATTTTTACTTTGCTAATAAACTCTAACAAGTACTCATGTATAAAAATCCCTTTTTCCTTTTTACACCAGGGTAAACAAATCATGATGCAGAATAGAGGTCTGTAGGCTGAGGATTGCTGAGCAATAAAGGAAACATGATATGCTTAATGCTGGTTTCAATGCTTTTGATATTCCTGCATGTACAGTCACATTTCCTCTGTGCATCATCTGGCAAGGTGCCTGGTCTGGAAATGTAATGCCCTTTCAGGACATTATTTTTCATGAATCACTGTTGCTCCCTAGTGAATTTCAAGGGTTGCTTCAAAGATGTGTGTTTCTCTGTGGAAAAGGAGAGGTTCATTTTAGAAAAAACAAATGCAATTGGCACAAAGACATAACTGTTAGTTATTGGTGATAGTTACCCTGGTGCAAAACTGTACTCAAACAGGAGGGTGCTGGGTATTCTTTTCCTGTTTATTTGAACTTTGACTAATGTACTTCAGATTTACATCCACTGGAGCACGTTTACTATGCATCAGTGAGAGGTGGGGACTGACTTTGTCTTCTCTGTCATGTTGCAGTTAACCACAGTAGCGGAGAAGTCCAGAATCCTGCAGCTGGAGGAGGAGCTGAGCCTCAGGCGCAGTGAGGTGGATGAGCTTCGACAGTGCCTCAGGAGCTCTCACCAAGCAGAGACCCCTGAGCATAACCTTGGCTTGCAGTCAGAGGCTCTTCGTCTACGAGATCAGTTGCTGTCTGCCAACAAGGAGCATCAGAAGGAGAGCAGCCAGCTAAAGGAGAAGTATGAGAAGACATTAAAGAAGTACCAGCAGGAGATGGAGAAGCTGAAAGCTGTCAATGAGAAGTATTCACAGGAAATCGTTGACCTAAAGCATAAAGTTCAACAAGCCACTAATGAGAACATGGGGCTTATGGACAACTGGAAGTCCAAATTGGACACGTTAGCGTCTGACCACCAGAAGTCTCTGGAGGACCTCAAAGCCACACTGAACACAGGTCCTGACACGCAGCACAAAGAGATCGTGGAACTGAAGGCAGTGGTGGAGAGTATAAAGATGGAGCACCAGCTTGAGTTGGAGAACCTGAAAGCAAAGCATGACATTGAGACGGCTGTTCATATAAAGGAGAAAGAGAGCCTCAAACTGAAGTTGCAGGAGGCTGTGGAAGAGGTGGAAAAAAGCAATAGCAACTGGAAAATACAACTGGAAACCAAAAGCAATCAGCACCTTTTTGAGCTCCAAGATGTGAAGGACAAGTGTCGAGATGCTGAGCTGAGGGTACATGAACTGGAGAAACTTCATGGTGAATATAAAGATCAGACACAAGCAATAGCTTTCTTGAAAGAGCAGATTTCTTTGGCTGAGAAGAAGATGTTGGACTATGAAACATTGCAGAAAACAGAAGCCCAGAGCAAACAGGAGATCCACAGATTGCAGGAAAAAGTGCTTGTCTTAGAGAACAAGCTGCAGTCCATGGAGGCCCTGCATCCTTCTCAGCATGCAAACGTATGACTTCTGGGTCATTCTGCTTGTTTATTATCACTGTTAGTAACTCTTCCTAGGAGTAGCCCTCAGCTGCTGCCTTGTGCAATTTTCTGAGGCTTCTATGCCTCAGAGTATCTGGATGTTTTTACCTTCCACTGGCAGTGCTTTTTCTGCACTGCATCTTCATGCTGAAGGTGTCTTCCCATTCTTGAAAGCCAGTACAGTGGCACAATTAGAAGAAATAAGAGTCAAGAGAAGCAAGTGGGCCACATCTGGGCTTGAAGCCACATGAGTGCTGTGGCAGCAGAACAGGACTATCGTAGTTTGTCAGGGGTGGGCTCTCACCCTGCACAAGCAGTGTTCTTAGCTGAAAAAGCATCATTTCTACAATACAGGTCTTGTCGTCCAAGGAGCTGTAGCAGCCTTAGTGTATTATTGAGCAAGGCCCTTTAGGGGTAGGTGGAGGAAAGGTGGAAGAAGAGTCATTGCCCATGCTGAGATACAGCACGTAGCTTGCCCAGCACGTGGAGCATGGTTTGAGAGCCTCAGTTAGGGGGCTGAGCTGATGGGATTGGGTGGGAGGTGCATGCCAGCAATGCATCAGCAGCAGTGAGGAGGCTTTGCAGCATATATGGGAGACACAGGAGAATGTTGACTTCGAGGACTGTAGTGGAAGAGCTGCTAGCAAGGGTCAGGATGGCACCAGGCTGGGGAAATAAAATGCCTGAATGAATTAGGGTCCTGAGCCTCCCAGGGAAGGCTAGAATATGAGCAGTAATAATGTGAAGAGGTCAATTTTCTATGGCCTTTCTGTCTTTTTAAGTCATCCTTATTTTTTTTACTATTTGGCACAGGATGCCATCCTGCCTTTGTGGCATGGCACAGGGATACATGGCTGGCTTTGCACTAGAGTGAGGGGAGGAGATTGCTACTCATGGCTCTAGGCTGGACCCTGTTTGTGTTTTGGATTTTGCATGAGAAATGAGCAAAAAACCCAACTTACAATTTGTCCCTGTGGGGATGCAGAAAATGAAAATAAGCCATGAAATGTGCACATTCTAAGAATACTCATTGGAAATCTATTGCTGGCGATGTAGTCGCTGTTCCAGACTGAGGTGCCAATGAAGTGAATACAATCCCTATGTTTAACTTGCCAACATGAACAGCCCCACTGAAATCGGTTGAACTTCTAGGCACCAAAGTCAAGCCCATTAATTACTGTTGGCCAAGTCAGAGCTTCATGCCTGCAAAAAGATGCACTGAACTGGACAGGAGAGGCAAAAGCCCAAGGAGGAATCTACAGCATTAATGGTGTTTCAAGGATTGCTCAGCATGTTTCATCTAGTAAAGACAGTCGTGAGCAATAAGTACAGCCAGGGCCCTGGGAAAAGTGGGTTGTTATTACAACATGTTCACTTATTATAGCCAATGTTCAAACAGGAATGAATGTAAAAGAAGAAGCTGGAGGCTTGTTCCAGAGCCCTTTAAATAAATGAGAGGACTCTGGGGGGATATTGATATTGGATTAGAACCAGGGAGTCTTGAAATTGTTATTTTAACTGTGTGTCAATTAAAATCAGGAAAATGTGGGAAGGAATGCATGGGTGAAAGCCGTTGAGTATCACAGGGCATATTCTATTTTTAAATGTCTTAGCTAATTTAATGTGACTGCAGTATTAACTATCCAAATATTTTAAACAAACAAATATGTCTTGTGACCATCTTTCCTAGACCTCCAAGTGAGAACCACAGCTGCACTTCCAAAGAGCAGTTAAATAGTTTTTCCATACCAAAAGTACATCAGGCGGCGTATTTCCCCTTTGGATGTGCTCTTGCTTCTGTTCAAGACATATCCTGCAGCCTGCTCAAGCTCTCGGGGACTGACCTTGAGGCTTTCAGCAGTAGTGGCCACAGCAACTGCTTGATCTGGGGCACGTGCTGAGGTCCCACCAAAGGCTGCTGGGAATGAAGAGTCTTGAAGGACTGAATTGTGGTCTCTGCAATGGAAAGCTTGGCTTGACCATGGGCTCTGTGGTCTCTGGCTTTTTCTTGCAGTATAGACAAAAGAGGATGGGAAAAAGGCAGAATCTTCTATATGGACCAGCATTTGGTTTTTATTATTTTTGTTAATGTATTTATTCTCTAATAATTACTATTTTATCAATGTTTTATTACTGTTTTTATAACTTTGTGCACAGTTAGATTCTTCAGAAGTTGAGGAACTTGCCTGATAGGTCTTAAGTTGAATGCTAAAGAGCATTTGCACATGAATATTTGCTGTGATTAACCACAGGAGACTGGTCCAAAGGAGAGCAGCTCTTCCATTGCTCTGCACAAGCTCTGGGTGTGTGAAAGCTGGAACCAGAGCGTATGGGGAAAGCCTGATCTCTTTTCTCTCACGGGTGAATCTAGGTGTTGTGCTTGGCTGCCTGTTGTTTGGGCGCGCTCTCAGATGGTACCGGTGTTAACCTTCGGTAGTACCCAGCTGTAGAAGTGAGTCCTCAAAAGCCTTTGTTTCCCTCTCAGCAAGGATGTAAAACATCGTAACTTGGGTACCGGATACACTTCAGCTTTGGATGGGGCTTTTTAGTTGTTAACTTTGCTTTGAATCTTTGGGTAAAGGGCTGTTTTACATCTCGTATTTTACATTTATTTCAGATGATTGAAACTAATGATATTTCAGAAGAAAAGATAAAGATGAAGCAGACTATGGAAGGTACGAAATTTTATTGTTTCTTTTCTTGGAGCACCCTGTTCTTGTGACTTGCGTGCCTTTCCATCCTCTAACTTTCTGCTCTTGCAGGGATGGCTGTGTGGAAAGGGCTTAGGAAGCCATTTTATCTCTTGGATTTTGCTGGATGGCATTTGTTGTCTGGCTCCCCCCGCCCCCAGTCTGGCTGAGCATATGTGGGGGTGGATGTTTTTACTTGTGTTACATACTGACCATGCAGATGGTGCAGGTTGGAGACAGATCTGGGGAAATGGGCACACTTCCGTCCCATCATTGATTTTTACAGTAGGTAAAATCCAGCCATTAAATGTAATTTGTTCATAGGAGAGGACTGCTAATGGTAGATATTAATGTGACTGGCTTAAAATAATGGGGGTCACTTCTTTTATTAAGCTTAGTATAAATCAAATCCATCCTTTTAACAAAACAGAATTTAGGCACTCAGAAAATTTGTATAAAGTAGCTTTGAAACTGAATTGCACTCAGCCTCCCTCACAAAGAGGGTAAGCTGTAACCCCTAGTCTGAGCAACAGCAGACTTGGCAAGATTAGAGCTGGATGGTACAGATGGTCTCTGTTGGGAGCGATGTCCTACCACATTGCTGTGGATGACATATGCTTTTGGGTGTCTGCAAAGGATTCAAGGCTGTTCCAAGACATGCAAAGTGTTTCCAGATCACACCTTCCCTTGCTCATTCCCAGGAGACTCATATTTCTTCATTGTTCTTTAGGGTTGTTTTTTGGGTTTTTTTTATTTTGTTTGTTTTGGTTTTTGTTTAGTAGTAAACTTTATCAGTGGAGATCATAAAGGCGATCTCTAAAGAACTAATGTCACTTCTCTCTTCAAATGGCATTTGGCTTAGGGTGGCATAGCTTTTTCTCAATTATTCATTTCTAAGGAGTCTGTTCTCTGCAAAGCCTTTGTTAAAGTCCTGCTGAGGATGTAGCAATCTAAACGGAGGTTACTGGGGACTATTGCAGGCTTAAACTTCGCTTAATAGAAACTGTGTTTAGCCTGAGTATTGCTCTAGCTGTTTGTGGATTCAGAGTTGTTTTGTCCTATTTCCATCTGCCCTCAATGCTAGCTAGGCATTGTCAGTCAGCCTCATCACTGTCTTTGCAGGTACAGGATTACATACATGCTATACCAAATTGTACGCTGATTGACAGGTAATTCTTGCCTGGTGAGGGCAGAACATAACTAAGTCCAGCAGCCACTACTCTTAAAACGGCCATTCAGTGCATGTGCGTGTTGATTCTACACTGAATAAGCCATATATAGGATGTACTGAAAACAACCAGTTAGATGAGCCGCAGAAGCATCATACTTCAAATCTACGTTTAAGTGTGAAAATGCATCACTTCCAGAAAACATGTTTTTTAAAACTGTCTCTGCCTTCCAGTGTAGGAGGTAACACAAAGAACTGTGCTGAAAGTTCCTTTCTGTGGTTTTTAGTAATGTTTTATACCCTTGCCTTGTGGTTGCTTTCTTAAACCTGTCTGACATGGCTTCCCAGCTGTGTATCCTGCCTCCTGATACCTGGATGGTGGTGAGATGCAGTGAGAAACGCCTGTTATCTGTCTCCTGCTGCTTCTCTGCCAATGGAGGGCACCACCACCATGTCCCTCTCACACCCCAATCCATGTCATACACTCAATACCTTCCTGATTTGCACAAAGCATTTTCCAGGCTTCTAATCTTTGTCTTTTGTTTTCATTCTCCCACAGACCTCCAAGACAAGCTGAGTAAAAGAGACAAAGAGGTGTCATCACTGGTGTCCCAGACTGAAGCTCTAAGGGCCCAAGTAAGTGGTAAGTTTCCCTAATCCCATGCTGGTGGGAACTAGGTGTTTCCCTGCTTGTCCTCTGTTCTGATATTTAACAAGGGTCCAGGTGCTGAAAGAGGCAGGTATAAAACATGACACTGCATGTCTATTAGTGGATATTGTTGGTAAAAAATTGTTCAGGAGTTCTGGTTTCTTTTCAGGAGCTGAATAAAAACCCTGCAGAAGACACTTGTATCCTGTGAGAAGGGGAGTTTTAGGCTTATTGAATGTCAACAGCTGAAAGAGGCATAAATAAATGGAACTGGGAGTGCTGTTTCCAAGATTTCCCCTTAAACGGGGCTAGATCGAGAGCTAATCAGAGCTGTACTGTTAGAAGTGGGAACTGGGAAAAGGCAAAAAGCAGGAATGTAAGTAAGGGACTAAGTGACCTTTCTTCCCCCTGTATCCTCTGCTTCTCATAGCTTTAGAAAATAAATGCAAAACAGCAGAAAAGAAGGCTGATATGGTGTTAAAAGAAAAGAAGAGGCTAGAAGGTGAACTGGAAGCCTTGACCAAGAAAACACACGATGCTTCAGGGCAACTGGTCCTGATTAGCCAGGAGCTACTCAAGAAGGAAAGGTCAGTCTGCAGGTCTGAAGGATGGAGCTGGAGACAGGGGACTGTGTGTGTTCATTCAGGGTGCTGTAATTTATCACCAAAAAAAATCTAAAAGTTGAATTGTTGAAGTCAAATCCCCACCTTTCCTGTTCTTTAGAGATGCTCATGTGGGAATTTGGTTAAAATTAGGGCCTATGAATTATCAAAGGGACTGCTTGCCAGGAGCTGCAAGACCATTGTAGACCAAGCTGCAGTGCCTATGTAGATGCTGAATGAAGTAATCTACAAGCCAGCTAAGCTGTCTGCTGCCCTGCTCTGAAACATGGTGTCCTGTGCAGGTCCCGGTCTCTTTACAGCTGGTGCAGTGGGGAGGACAGGAGATCGGAAGCCCCTGAAGCGGTGGGAGTTGGGTCAGGTTTGCTTGCTGGCCTTTCTTTGGATCTGTAACAAAGGTGGGAGGGAGCATGGCAGGACTCCAGTGGTGTGTGGACTCTGGAAATGTCTTCACCTTTTCATGCTGCTTCTCCCAGGAGCCTGAACGAGCTGAGAGTGTTGTTACTGGAGGCGAACCGGCACTCGCCTGGGCCAGAGCGGGACCTGAGCCGGGAGGTGCACAAAGCTGAGTGGCGGCTGAAGGAACAGAAGCTCAAAGATGACATCAAGGGGCTGCGAGAGAAACTGGTAGTGCTGGTGAGGGCACCAAAACCTCTCCTGACCTTGACCTGGGGGCTGGAGGGCTCTGTGTGGTTTGTGGGGTGTTCTAGCCCTTCACCCTTATTCCAGGTCTTCATGCTTTCTTTTGTGGTACCGAGCATCTGATGGGAATTTCCTTGACAGCACCTGTGAGCTGTGGCCTGGCTTAGCAGCACCTCATTAAGCAGCAAAAATGTCCCATCTGTCCTTCTCCATTGTTTTCCTGTTCCCACTGGTTTTAGATCCCTGGCTAAATAGGGCTAAAATTTATGGGAGAAACTGAAGGTCAGTCAGCTACCGCACATTGTTTTACACGTTCTCTGATCTAGGAATAAGCAATGTCCTCTAGTTCCTGCGTACTTCAGTGTCCTCCAGTGGTTGAAGTGTGAATAATTTATTTGAACTCTGCTGGAAACAACTGGAGCTGCTGCTGGTTGCATTTGATATGGTTGCTTTTCAGAGTTGTGTTCTGACCCCATCTACTGTTGAAATCAAAACATGGTTATAGGAATATTACTGTGTATTTCTACTGTGCTCACTTTCTGTAGTTACTGGTGTTAATGTAACGTGCTCCTATTTTCCCTTTGCTGTATAAGGACAAGGAAAAATCGGTAACGGATCAACGGCGATACTCCCTGATTGACCCCTCGTCAGAGTCAGAAGTGATCCGGCTGCAGCACCGGCTCGTCAGCACGGAGGATGTGCTGCGCAATGCGCTGGAGCAGGGCCACCAGATGGAGAAGCTCATGGAAGCAATGAGGCTCTCCTCCGAGAAAACTCAGGTAGAACACTAGCAATCATTTCCCAGATTGCTCAGTCCTCAGCAGTCATTTCTCTTGAAATCTCCTGGGACCTTGCCCTGTGCTGTGGGGGTGATGCAGTCAGCTGGGTCCCTTTCCCTCTGCTGTAAACAGCCTGGCAAGACTTTGTTCTGTCAGATGTAGCTTAAAATTAAGAAAAGCCTTGCTAGTTGGTAATTACGGATCCTTTTGTGCTCTGCAAGAATGGTTGCTAAATGTGGTGTTTTGGGGAAGGTTGCAGTGTGAGTAACTGTGTTCTTTATGTGTACAGTGACATGTGGCTACATATCCTTGTGGTCCAGGCAGTTTATAATGTCAGAGTTGAGGGTTTCTGCCATCCTTGTTCTTTGAGAGGTTTATTTCCTTGCAGTCCATAAGCGGAAACTTCGGAGGTGACTGGGAAAATGTTTTCCATTTCTCTGACCAGTTCCTGGAAGCATCTCTGTATCTGTTCTGGGTTTGCTGATGGACCACGAGTGTTCCCATTCCAGTTGCTATCTTCTTTTCCCAACTTCCTGTGGTCTCCCCTTGTTTATTCTGACAAAAGCAAAACTACCTCAATCGTCTCTATTGCATCCTTCTTTGTGAAATTGAAGGCTGCAAATAACTTGACTCTCCACACTTGGCTTTTTCTGTCTCGTACCTGTGGTGTCTAAGCCCTGACTGATTTCCTCCTTGTGCCAAGCTTTGTGCTTCATGTCCTTTTTTACTCTTCTAGCTGTATTTTCTCTTGTGTCTGCAACCAGGTCATGGCTTTTGGAGCCCAGATGCACCAGTCTTCCTCTTGTACTTGCTCATTTAAATTTGTAGCTGAAAAATGTCTTTCTCTTGCAGTAATGAGCTACAATTCACATTCAAACAGATACCTTAGGATAGTACAGAACAAGCCACTAGACATGGAGAATAGGCAGAGAGCTTGTTTTCCCTGATGCAGGTGCAGTTATGTTGTGGTAGGTAATCTGGGGGCATCAAGTCTTCTCCTCACATGACACTTTCTTCTACACGGTTTGCAGATACACCAAATGGGGCTGTTTGTGTTGCAGTACTATTTGCAGGGAGGCAGTCAGGAGGAGGGTGCATGGTAAAAATTGCAGCCCTGAAAGCTCTGCTGGCTCAGCTGAGCATCTGTGTGTTGCAGACAAGTCTCTGTATCCCGCAGTGCAGTGGCAGCAGCCGTCTGCCAGCACCAGACAGGACAGCTGTAGTCGTGATGACAAGTTTGTGGCAGCCCAAGACATACTGTAATCCTGTCAGTACCTCCAGAGTGACTTTAGTTTCTGTTGTAATTGCTGTGTGTCAAATGAAAATGCATCATGACAACCTCATCTGTTGGAAGCTATGGGAGGGGTGGGTTCTCTGTTTGCTTTAATGCTAAGTCCCTTGAGAAAAGGACATCTTCCCTTTCGCATTCCTGTCTCCAGAGGTGGTACAGGTGGTAGTTATTTCTTCCCCAACTGTAGAAAATAACTAATCTTACAAAAAGTGAGTTGGAATTGACCTTATAAGGTCAGCTAATCTAGCCCTGGTTATTACTCTGATACTTTTATGCTTAAGAAATCTTAAGCGATATGACAAGATAGTATTGTGTCTTCAACTACAAACCGTGGTACTGAGAGACAGATGGAGGATTATTGTGGGAAGCTAGGCTTCAAACTTCTATTGATGTCAGATTTTTAAAGTGCCTAGTTACAAGGAAGTCTGGATCAAAGCTCCCTAGTTTTGGTATGATATCTGTTCATCCTTCCCTTTATGAAGGGGAGTTGTTAACCAGGGGCTTTCAGGCTGAGCCTGAGGACATTGCTGGCCTAAAGAGATCCTGGTGCAATAGTTAGGGAATTGATGGTTCTTCCCCAGAAGCCATATTTCTGCTGTAGCCCATTCTGCACTACCTTCTGACCTCCTGTCTCCTCTCTGACAGCAGCAGCTGTTGCCCAGAGATCTGCCTTGGCATCCTCTCCCTCTGTCTGCACAGCCTTCACTTCGCAGCATGCTCAAGAAGGAAATCTCTAATTACCACAAGCTGCTGCTGCGCTCCCTTCGCAGGCTTAGTCAGCCACTGCGCTCTGCAGTCCTTGATGTGCGTGGCTGGCCCTGCTGTTAGAGGAGGAGGTGCAGGAGCTCGGGGAGCATCATGGCACTGTGTCTTCATCTCATTGTTGAATAATTGCTGCCTTGCTGTTTCTGTGCCTGCAGCTGCAACGTATTTGTCCTGTAATGAAGGAAGAGGATCTTGGCCTTCTCCATGTCTTGGGAGACCCTGATCTCGCAGCTTTGCAGGAAATTACCAGGATTTGGCACTTGGGCCTTTTCTTGGAGAATTTGCAGTGATTGCTCTGGGAGCTTTTTTATTTAATTTCAAGCAAATTACACCACTGTGTTCATTATCGTGACCATGTACTGACACTAAATTTCAAACCTAATTCCTGGTATCTGATAGCTGCTTAGTGCACCCATGGGGTGTGCCGCAGGTAGGATACATTGCCTTGTGCAAGGCCTGAGTCGCCTGTGGTTGTGGGTTTGGACCCAAAGCTGAGTTGCAGCGGCACTATTCTGGCCGTCCATCCAGGTAGGGTTCACTGCCCAGCAAACAGTTCAGGCTGTTTGAATCTCTGCCTGATTTTCTTGCCCAAACTAAACCTCTGTCCCTTAGGGTTGATTATGCACCTTCGTGGTCACAGTAAGAATGGAAGTTGGGTAGCTGGGACTCCGCTAAAGATGGGTTTTAAACCTTGCAGTCTTGTATTTCCATAATGTTTGGTTTTGCTGCCATCAGCAATTCACCAACAACTGTGAATCTGATTACCAAGACCCAAGCAACTGTCATCTGGCATGCTGTGACTTCAGGCTGCAGCTTTCTGCTCTTGTTTGTGCTGGTTGTACTGTCACTTTGAAGCTGAAGGGCTCCATATTATCCCTGCTAAAGAAACATTTATAAATGTTTAAAAGTTCTTGTGCTTTATAAAGATAGAACAGCCTGTCCTGGCTGCCAGACTTGTCCCCAGAGATGGGAAATGGGGAATGGTATATGTCCTTTGCACTGCTGGGATGTTCACTGTGCTGTGTTTTGCAGCTAATGTTGCCCTTTGAGGGATTGTTTATCAGGATTTAAGAGTAAGAAGTGAAGAGTGGGTCTGTGTCTGTGAGGAACTCAGGAGATTTATTTTCTTTTTTTTTTAGCTGGGAAGGATGCAATCCGGCATGTGGGGATTGGGCCAGAGTGCAGAGGGCAGGAAGCTTCTTGCCAAAATTGGGGTGGGATTTTTACATTCTCCTTTCCTTGTGTGGAGTGGGCTGCTAAGAAGGGAGATGACAGTCTTGCCAGATCTCAGAACTTGTAGGCAAACCCACTAGGCTCTGTGTCCCTTTTCAGTAAGTACTGTCTGTCTCTGTTGCAGACTGTTGGAAATTCTGGGTCTGCTAATGGGGTTCACCAGCAGGATAAATCCCACAAGCAGGAGGTAAGTTAAAAGCTGAATGTTGTTTTAAACAGTGACTGCTTCATGTGATTTCTTGCCTGCTGTGCTGGGGACAGCTCTTGGATGGAGGCAGTTCAGCCAGCAAAGCTTGACTGTGTCATTCCCCCAGCAAAAGCAAGGGGCTTTGCACAGCTCCAGTTCCCAGGCATGGTGGGAATGTCACCTTACCATTAAAACCACTTGAAGCCATCAGGAAAGTGCTAGTGAGATGCACACTGAGGTGCAACAGGTACATGCGCTGGGAGAAGCAGTGGGAAGGGGTGTTTTCCTTCAGACACCTGGGTCTGTGCCTGTATGACTTTTCTCTAGAACCTGCTCTGTGTCAGATCTTTGCCATCCCCTTTACATGGGTGGCATTTATGGGACATGCTGCCCTGGTTTCCCACGGTTTTCATGATGTAGGGCAAGATCTGTAGCCTCAGACTTCATTTCCTTACAGGCAGGATGGCCAACCTGAGGAAGAGGCAGTGTGGCTTACTGGGCAGAGCAGTGGGTCAGGACATGGCAGACCTGGTGGTATCCCACTCTGTACCTCAGTTTCCTCTTCTGTAAAAAGACCTCTGTGCTTGCCCTCATTTTGCCTAAAAAGGTCTCTTTTCTTCCAGGAGAAGCTCTGATAGAGAAGAGTTGAAGAGGACCATTTCACGCCAGTATCAGCACCTGTGCACAGTCAGGAAAAACGATACCCCATCTGGCTTTAAGCAGCTCCAAAAGACTAGACACAGTATTTTCACTTTAAAGCAGGACAATATTTATAATATTCTAACTGATGTAATCAGGACAATCCTGGAGCCCAGTTTTCCAAGGCAGCCATTGTTCCAGCAGGGAGCAGAAAGGTCTCTCTGAGTTTGGTTTCTTACCTGTATTGGTTTTGACTGTGGAATTTGGTACTGCTTGAGCTGCCCTTGTCCCGCCAGCTGATGTGGCCTGGATGATAGCTGCCCCGAACAGTGGCTGAACTGTCAGCAAGTCCCAGTAACCCCACAGGAACTGCAAAGGGATTTACTTGTGGTGTTCAACTCCAAAGCGCGTGCCCAGAGGCTGCATGCTTCCCACATGGTCTGTCCCTTCCCTTCCACCCGCCCCAGTGTCTTGAAGACCTGCACAAGCGAGTGGAACCTGCCGGGCTGACTGTTCATGCTGGCACGCATAGGCTGAGGAAGATGGGGTGTGGGGATGTGTTTCCCTCCTCACCTTGTAGAAGACATCGCTGTTCTAAAGCACAGAGGCTGCACTTAGTACTTGTATCATAGTATGTTGTGGGAAATAATCTGATTTCAGAGGGATATTTATTTTGTTTCTCACCGGCTGCTGTTTGGGGAAGGAGCTGTGGTGGCTCTGATTTTGGGGACAGGCACACCTCACTTGGGTGTGGTTGGCCTTTCTTCCTGCAGAGAGATCGCTGAGCAGGCCTGCCGATGCCCTGGGCCACAGCCAGGCTGCCCAGCCTGGTCCCCCTCACTTGTATGTGTTCTGTTGTTTCATTTTTGAGCAGAGGACTCACCAGGCAGCTGGATCTCAGCATTGCTGGCCTGAGAGCTCCATGCTGGCTGCAGTCAGTGTGGGACAGATGCCTTGAGGAAATGGTTCCCTCCTTGCCTGTTAATTTAACAGCTAATCAGGGATTGCCTGGCCATTCTCCGGAGCTATCCTTGGCTCTTCAGTATGATGCCCATCCCCTACTACTGGGAATGGAGGAGGCTAAAGCACTGCTGTGAGCATTCATGCAGTAGTGGCTGTCTGTATGTGATGGGTACAGCAATCATCTGTACATGACCTGAGTAGGAGCGTTTGGAGCAGAAGGAATCCAAGACTGGAGGCCACACAGCTCTTGTGTCCATGCGCAGCAGTGCAGGCCCAGGCAAGGGTCTTGTTCCTTCTTCTGAAGGCTTTACTCTTATCTTTAACTTTGCACCACAGCTCCCAAGGGACATTAGGGTGGAGGAGGGGGACAGTATGCTCTTAAACGTGTGAGAGAGTCCAGTTCAGATCCACTGTTCAGTACCACAGGGAAGAGTCACAGCAATATTTTACCAGGCTTCCCCTAGTTAGTGCCCTACTCCTCCAGTCTTCAGAAGCTCTTGTGTTGTGATGGGGCATCTGTGGAAGAGGACAAGACAGAAGAGACCACTGAGAGAGGAGATCTGGGCCACACCACAAGCAGATGAACATCACAGCATGTCAGCTTCGTTACTTTTTGCCCTGATTTCCTACAAAGTTGTGTTACTTTTTCTGAGTGAGTTGCCAGACTCCTGCTTCCGTGAAGGATTCCAGAAGCAACCTGGGAAAGACTTGGGTTTCATGGCTGCAGTTCTGCCATGAGGAGGACGTTGCTGAATCTGGGCTATGATACAGTACTGGACCCTGCTCACTTAATGCAGGACTGGTGATCTCCCTCCATTCAATGGGTGGATGAGAGAGGAAGGTGACTTCAGGGGAGTAAAGCAGGTCAGAAAACACAGCTTAAATCTGGTGCACGGCACGAGGAGGCAGAGCTTGGGATCTAACTGTCTGGAATTAATTCAAGTGGGATCCCCTCCTGCCTTGTAGAAGTGTTTCATCAGCTCTTAGTAATCATCAGGAAGATTCCCGCATCTCTATCTAGCTCTGGGACTTTCCCATGGGATCGCAGGGGTAGTCTCCAAAATCCTTCTGGTTGGTGTATTCATCTCCTAAGCAATTTAGGAAAATCCCAGAGGGAGAGATTGTTGTTACTGCCTGTGACAGTGAATACCTCATTGGGAGCTGCTGTTTTTAGGAATTTAGGGCTGGTGTTTCCCAAAGTGCTCCTGTTGGCCGAATGGTCTCTGAAGTCACTGCTGCAGCTCTCACTGGCTTGAGTGGAGCTAACACAGTGCTCCTTGCAGTGCCGCCTGTCTCCATGCCCAGGGCTTCCTAGGCACCTGCAGGTGGGAGAGTCCATTCTGGTTTGTAGCTTATTTTCCTTGATAGGTCTTCTAGTGACTTGCGACCAGCTGCCTTCATCTACAGAGGAAAGGCACCTGCATTTTCCACCTCCCTTGGTGAACCTCTGGCTCTGCACAGGGTGGGATCCCCCAGGAGTGGTTATGGGGACCATGTTTTCGCTCTGTTAAACAGATCCAAAGTTGTCAGGGTGGCAGTGGTTCAGGCTGAAGGAGTCTCTGGCTCCTGTCTCTCCCCAGGGCCCATCCCCTGTGAGTGGCTGAGACCTGTGGCTCTTCCCATTCAGCTTGGGCGAGAATGCAGGACAGTAGCAGATGAGTCCAAGCAGGTTTAAAGTTAGTGCTGATGGTTGTCTCTGGCTGTAAATAGCTGTGCTGGTCTCTAGCCAGGAGCTGATGGCACTTCTTGGGTTTCTGTGGAGGCTGTGCAGTCTTTGTGTTGCAGGGCTGTACTGAAACGGGCAGTGGGGCAAAGCCAGGTCCTCTGTGTCCCCACCGCCCTTGGGATGCAGGTCCATGGGAGCTGCTCCCCAGACAGGACTGACTACAGTGTCAACAGGGCATGTTAGCACACACGTCATCTGGGTTTCAGCTTAGCCCTGTAAAGTGGCCAGGAGGGGGTTTGGACACCAGCCATGTACTCCCTCTCCAAAATCGGCGTAGGCTTCCTGAGTGCATGTGCCTCTGGCTGCCCTTCTGAGGTTGTAAGAGACCAAACTAGGGACAAACTTGGAAAGGACAAGGAGGACATTCCCCAGCCCCTCTATTTATTTGTAAGTTTAATTGCTATTTTTGCCTGTGTGGTGGTGTATAAAGTACTTCACAATATTTGGTCTTACTGGCTTGGTTCTTCGGGGGAGATTTTCAAGGGCGTTGGAGCAGTGATGCACCCATCTCCTGCTGTTGGTCAGGGACTGGTTCCTGTTTGTGCCTTCACTCCCTCTCTTCAGCTTCAGCCTTGCTCTTATCTCGATCCCTGAGAAACTGGTACAGGGGAGCCGTGTTCTCGCCAGCCCCTCTCCTGGCTCGTGTGTGCCATGCTGCTTCTGCATCCGGAGCCGGGTCTGGAGCATGCCTCAGAGCACCGCTGCAGGGTGGGGAGCAGGAGGTAGCCACGCGCATGCTCAGCGCCCTGCTGAAGCCCTCAGCACCAGGGGAGGGACCAGCACCACAACCCCCCGGCCAGCTGTGGTACCCCAAGGGTTAGTGATGCTTTTCTGCTGAAGGCTGAGACGTTACCCAGTGAAAAAAGTCTTTGAAATGGAGACTGGTCCATGTTTAGTGGTTTCTTCTCTAACCCTTTAGACCAAAGGGAAAAGAATCTGTCTTGGTTGGCGATTTCAGCTTTATCCCTCCTACGGCATCCAGAGAGCTGGAGCAAGGGGCAGCACCGTGCCGGTGCTGTGCTGAATGACGGGTGCAAGTTGCCAGCCAAGGTTTTACAGCTCTCGCCTAACCCCAGCCACCAGGCTTGCAGTAGAGATGCATGAGGGTTCCAATAAAACAAAATGATGCAAATGACACTGTAAAAGTCTTAACAAAAATTCCAGTACTCTGTTCTTCGGCAGCTTTAGCAGCTCAACACTATCTTGTAGGGAGTTATTAATACACTAAGTTCTTATAGGCCTCATGTAAGTTACCAGAATAAAGATGATACTAGATGTATAAATGGATGATAACCTTTTACCCGTACAGTATGTATTACAATTTTGTAGCTTAGTCATTTTTTGGCTATCAGATTTTGTTAGTATGATATAAAAAAAAAAAAGTTTGACTGCTAATGTCTATTTTGTTATTCGATTAATTTTATTTCTTCCTCTGTACAAAAGCTGTACAAATCTCAGTCTGTGTAACTACTACAGATATGTTATTCATGTACCATCCACCCCTGTCCTGGCTTGCTGGTGTGGTGAGCTTGTTACTAAACAATAAAATCTGTGGCTGAAGTCGGGCACCCCAGGGCTGCTGGGGGTGTGCTAAGGGTGTTTTGCAGTGCATGAGCCGTGCTGGGATGGAGGTGGCCGGGGGGCAGGGCCAGGCTTTCCCTTTGCAGCCCAGATGTGGGGCTTTGGCCAGTCCCTCTTGCCCTGAGCCCAGGCAGTGACCTGAAGCCATCAGCATCTGGGCTCGCCGAGAGCAGGGTTTGCAAACAGCCAAGAGGCTACAGACCTGCCCTGGGGGAGGAGATGCACCATGAGCTGGCGTGTGGCGCTTGCTCTTCTGCAGCCTGTGCTGGAGGTGAGGACAACCGGCTCCTTCCCTGCGTGACTCCCAGCCTGCTGCTGTCAGATATCTCCTGAGCCGCAGGGTGATGGTGCTATTTATTAATCCATGATTATTTTCCCTCTCCCTCCAGTCTCTCCCAGATGCATCCACAACACCCAGAGGCGAGAATTGTCAGTGTGTTGTGCTAGACCCAGCTCCCCTCACCTCGAGACTGGCATCTACTCGTTTGAGCCAGTGCCACCTTGATTTTGCAGGGGCAGAGACGGCGGTTGGGTCATCCTCATCCCTTCCAGCTCAATGCAGACCTTTAGAGCACAGGGAAATGGAGATTACTGTGGGTCGGTCCCAGGGGGGAGCTGTGCTTGCTCTTGGGGTCGCTGCAGGTCTGGGTAAGCCACGCTGCTCCCCAGCCCAGTTGCCTGCCCCTCTTCCCCCGTATTCCCACTGCATACCCACATGGATGCTCTGAGCATCGTGGGGTTATGCTCTCGCCCATGGGGCAGGACCAGGGGAATTTACTCCAGGGCTTGGTGCTTTTTTTGTGGTACATCATCTCTTAGCTGGTAATTTCCTTCACTGCCCATGGCCTGAGCCAGGGCTCAGCAGCACCCCATAAGGCAATGGAACATCCATCTCTCCTGCCATGTTTTCCTGCACCCATGGGCTGTAGATCCTTTACAGAAAGGAAGGGATTTCCCAGTATTGCCAGCTGTCTTAAGATACAGGAAAAAAAATGGGATGCTTTTTTCTTTCCTTCTTGGCAGCTTCTTTTCCTGGACTTAATCCTGGTAGTGGAAAATTTTGTTTTACCTGAAAATTTTAAACTCTTTCCAAATAGGTGGTGAGGTTTGCAGGTGATGGGTTGATTCCAGAGTGAGGCCCCAAGAAAACTATGGGTGACTTACAGTAACACCATGAAAACTGGCCGTGCAGCCTTATTCCAGAGCTGTAACATGGTCTGTATGGTGTGGTCTGTGATGTCCTGCTCTCNCGTGAGCATTATGTCCCTGCTCAGGGCAGGTGACTTCAGCTCCATTTTTTAATGTAGTTTCAATATACAATTCATTAATGTGCGTACTTAGAATCAAGTGCCCAAGCCCTGGTATCTCGTTTTGCTAACGCCGTAGCACGTGCTGTTGTTTGCGGACATCACATTTCAGTGCTGTGAATCGTATGGTGAGGATTAATAAAACATGAAGTTTAAAGATGCCTAAATCACAGTGGGGGAGCAGGTAATCTCTGCCAACAATAATATTTGTGCTTTATTTTCATCCTAGCATCCAGCCAAGGAACAGAGCCTGGGCTGGAGAGTGGTACCGCTGCATGAAAATGGACGGGGTGAGGATAGCACAGGGTTCCCAACCTGCTCCTTGGGCATCATGGGTGGCTCAGAAGAGGTGACGAGTGGGATGTCCTTCCTCATCCATGTTAGGGACCCCATTCCCTCATTCCCAGGAGCTGTGCTCCTGCCCACAGCTGGACAGGTGCTCCAGGGATGGGTTTAGTCCAGGGGTGAGCTAGGGATGGGAGGTGAAGTGGCCTCTCTGCATGGGGGACACGTGCAGAGGGGACATCTCGGCAAGGATGTGGCCACCCTGCTCTAACCGCACATCCTGCAGCCACCCTTGGTCTGTGCTGCCCCGAGACCTGCCACCCAAGGGAATGTCCCTTTGGGATGTCCCCTCTGGAAGGGGCAGATGTACCAAGTCTCTGCTTGGTGCTGGGAGACCTGTGGGCCACCGAAAGTGCAATTCTGCTTTGGAAGGGGCAGATATACCAAGTCTCTGCTTGGTGCTGGGAGACCTGTGGGCCACCGAAAGTGCAATTCTGCTTTTGCAGGGGCTGCCCGAGTCCCCTCCCCGCTGCAGCCCCAATGCCCGTGAGCCCGGCTCGAAGGGGCCTGGCAGCCCCTGTGCTGAAATCGGGGCCAGGAATGTGCTCCTTCCCTGGCAAGGGTGTTTCCTCCCCATCTTTTCACTGCCTAACAAGCATCCTTGTCAAAATAGCTAATTTCCTTCCAGAACAAAAAGTCACCTGAATACATTTGGAAGCTGTATTGCACTATCAGGGTAATCAGAATTTAATTTGATGCAGTCAAGGCTCTAAAAAGATGTTATCAAGGGGAACATCAAAGCTGGATTCCTGCGCTTGGAAATGCAACTGGAATGCTTAGTCCAGATTTCTCATTTTATCGGCGACTTTCAAAATATCAGTCTAAATAACAAAAAATGAATATTAAGGGTATTTGCAAATTAATGTCTTTTGTAGCTGAACAAAGGCCACTGTCTAACCTACTTTTGCATGTCTGGGACAGTCTCTTATTAAATCCTAATTATACAATTTTGTTGTGTCTAATCATTTCTGCACTTGCAGAAATTAAAACTGAAGCTCATTTCCCCATATGTTGTACCACACTGCTCTTCAGGGTCCCGATCCTGCAAAGTGAGGCTGAAGACGGGGACCCTGGGGGTACAGAGATGGGGGGGAAGGTGGGATGGGAGCCTGGGCTTGTTCTTTCTCTCCTGTGTCTGTGTTATAGCCTCAGGGCTTTGCATCCTTCCCAGCTCTCGGGATAGCTGAGGAAAAGCTCCAGCTCTTACTACTGAATGTGATTGTGCGACAATTTCTGTTTTTATTTTTAAAGTGCAATTTCAGAAGGAAGAAAGGCAGCTCCAGGTGCCAAGAAGATTGGAAACGTGACCAAAGTGCACCCTGGAGATGGGGTGCTCCTTTTTGGGGAGGTTTGGTCGACCTGGGGGGGCATGGCTGTGTTACAGCAGCAGCTGGGGCAGGGGGATGGCGGAGCAGTGGCCTTGACGATATTCACTTGAAACACTGCGATTTCTGTGCCAAGCTCAGGCTGTTTTATCGCCAGCACGCGTCGAGCTGGCTGGGGCAGTGGGTGATGGCACAGCAGCCCCTGCCCAACGCTGCAGCCATCGACCCCCTCTCTTCTCTTAGCTCCTATTTCTGCAGAGCCCAAGCCCAAACGCCCTCATCCCCCCATGCAGGGGACACGGGGGACAGGCCCATCCCCAGCTTTAGCCCTCGGAAACATCGCAGGGGGGCTTTGGGGGAAAGGAGGTTCAGTCAACTTCGTTAGGGAAATAGCATGGATCTTGTGTTCAAACCTTTGAAGTGTTAATTAAAAAGAATTATGCAAAGGAGCGAGGATTTGAAACATTCATTTGAATCTCAATAAGGCATCTGTATTAAAAATAGCAGCGGGATCAACGAAAGATACAGCAGGTTTGGAGCAAAACGGTCCCCGTGTCCCCGCTGCTGTCGGCCAGCGGGTGTCTGTCTGCTCCCTGCCCCGAACGGGTGCTGCAGAGTGTGGCACAGCGAGAGCTTGGGAAAACACTTCTTGCCTAATATTTAAAGATCTTGAAAACATCTCGTTTAAAAAAAGACCCAGTGGGGGCCGGTGTGGCACTTCGCCGTAGCGCATGGGGAGGGAGAGCAGAGCGCACAGGCTGGTGAGGTGGGTGCAGGGCTGGCACCACCCCGAGGCACCCACCGTGGGACACAAGGCACCCCACGCAGAACGCAGCCCCCTGGACCCCAAATCACCCTCTAGCCTCCCCCCACGTCCCAGCACAGCCCCTTCCAGGGGAAACCGAGGGGATGTGCCTTTCTGGCGCTGCCCTTCATTAAAACCCCTGGCATGTCCTGGCCCTCGCTCATTCCAATAAAAAGCATCCAGGGTATTAATTACCAGATCAGTGGATAACATCGTTAAGTTTACTTTTGCACTGCGTGGACCCAACGGGAATGTCAATGCCTCCTGCCCTTGGCGTCGGTGCTGCAAGGGCGCGAGCGGGTGGGCACCCCGACTGGTGCTGGGTGGGCTGCACCGGGCCAGCAGCGCTGTGGGGGCACTGGCACCAAGACCCCATGCCTGCAGAGAACCAAAGCTCTTGGTTCATTCCCAGCATGGGAGCGGGTGGGCTGCGAGCCTCCGGTGGGGATGGCTTCGTCGGGCAGCGAGTCAAGGGGTTGCAACTGCGGGCCAAAAGCAGCCTGGGCAGGGAATGGCGGGGGCAAGGAGCTTTGCTGGGGCCACAGCCCCGCAGGGAGGGTGCTGATGGGCAAAGCTGGAGCCTTGCTGCGAAATTACGCGGCGATTTCAAAGGCTGGGGCTGTAACTTCAGCTGCGGGTTTGATTAAAAATGTATGAGTATCAGCCCGACCTTGGGCAGGGCTGGGGCTGGCACTCCCCTGGCAGCCCCTTGTCCCCCACCGTCGGGAGGAGGTGAAGCTCTCGGCCAAAACACAGTCCAGGGATAACCCTAATGCCTGCCTTTCCACGCCTGGGAGTGGGATTTCCATGGATGTGGCCTCCCCGGTCCAATCTGGATGTCTGAAGTCTGCAGAGGGGACCCTGGAGCCAAGGGTTGTGCTGTCGGAACCCCCCAGGGATGCTGCCGGTACCTGTGGCAGCCCTCCTGCCTGAGCGGGTGGGTGAAGGATTTCCCGTCCCTTGCACCAATGAGCCAAAAAACCCCACAGTGACAATGTCAGCTTAGGAAAGGGCCTTTCCTCCTGCCAGGTGACGTGGAGCTGGGAAGGATGGCGGGGTGTGAGAAAATGGAAATCTCCCTGCTCTGCTCCCCAGGACGCTGTCCGGAGGCTCCAGTTTGGGAGCACCTCGCCAGGCTCTCGGTAGCATGGAAATAATTCAAAGGACGCATGCAAGACAGCTGGAAAAGTATTTTATCTGTTGCACCAGAGCAAACTCTTTCTGCAGCGCAGCATTCAAAGGACGGCACAACTACAGGCAGCTGGCACCGCCGGTAGATCTGCTAAACGCAGATAGGCAGAGTCAATACGCACTGTAAGCCATCGCTGTGCCCCAGCAGGCAGAGCATGGAGGGGGGGCAGTTTGATCTTTCTACAAATATGTTTGGGACCAATAGATATCAGCTCGGGTTTTGCAGGGAATCCTTGCCGGTTTTACTCAGTAGCATAGATCTTGCAACAGCATTAGTAATACTTCTGGCTGCCTTGGTGCACAGCTCTCCCCATGGTAGCTGGTTTTGGTGCAGGACAGGCTCGCTGCAAACACAGCCCAAAAACCAGCAGTTAATTTGCTGCATGCAAAGCCTTGTTGCTCCAGTTGTGAGCCACGGCTTGAAAAGCTCTTTTTCCCCCCTAACCCTCAAAGCTTCCCTCACAGAGCCGGACACCCCAGTACTTTCTCCTCTAGGCTTTTCCTCTCATGGTTTTTGCATCTCCCAGCCCTGCTCCGGATGCTTCCAGCTCCCCACGTCTGCACCGCTCACCCAAGACGTGCCTGGCAGCAATGAGTTGCGGGGGGCTTCCAGAAATGTCCCGCTCTTGATCTATAATTTAAAAACCATTTTGTTTTGCCTCGGTCATTTTTACCAGCGATTTGCTCTAGCAAAAGAACACAATACCCCCTTAGAAAAGAAGAAATAAACTCATTCTTTCAATTAAATTTCTCCTGACCTTACAAAAACTTTTTCCCCATTCCTTCTTCTAAAGCAGCAGCTTTTATTTTTTTTATTTTTGTGATCTCCAATTCCACCGAGAGACAGAAGAAATCAGCATATCAGAGAAAACAACGATTCTTGTGATGCCCAGCAGTCACTAATTAACAAATTTAAAAAAAAAAAGAAATCTTTCTGCAGATAGGATTGTTTTCTGGCGATGTTGCCTTTTCTTTTGTCAGTGCTGTGACAAGGAACTTCTTTATTGCTGCAGATAGAGCAGATTAAACCATCCCTCTCACGCATTCGTCTAGTTGGATGGGTTTGTGCAGCTCATTGTTTTGACCCCCAAATAAAATGTCTTGCCCCCACTTTTATCCTATTGTGGTGGGTTCCTTCAGAGACGTGCATAGATGTGAAAATCGCAAGAGAGTGTTTAAGCCATCTCATCCATCCCCCGGCTGGACCAGGCGTCCTTTCAATAAGTATGAGCATCCCTAGCAGATGGGGGCTCAGGGGGGCCGAGTTAATCTGTGTGGACTCAGTTCCAGTGGAACATCTGGAGAACATCTGGTGTTCCTCCAGATGGTCCACCTCCCCCTGAAGTTCACAGCCCCCAACTGGCATCAGCCCCAGGAGACCTCCCCAAGCAGCCGAGCTGTGGCTCAGCCTGCCTCTCCTGGCACTCATGCGGTTCAGCCTGCAGCCTGCTGTCCTCCACACCATCTTCCCAGGCTCCTTCTCCAAATTAGAGGATCATTTTGGCCTCTCCCACTCCCAAGTACTTGCAGACCTGCCTGGGGATGGCACCTGAAGCAGAGGCTGCATTGGGAGCTGCTGCTGGCTGCGGGGGCTGAGCTCTCCATTCATCCACCAGTGATCAAAGGTGGCACCTGCGGGTCCCCAGTTTTCTTTCAATTCACGGTCTCTAATGGTGAGGAGCAAAACCAGACCCCAAAGCCAGCCAGCACAGAGCCGGCCCCAGGGCTCAGCGCTGGCGTCCCAGACTTGCAACCAAGGGGTCTGGGGTCTCTGCTGGAGCAAGGCAGAAGGGCAGGACAGTTCCCCACACGTTTGGAGCCAACCAGATTTTGGTCTTTGGCCAAAGGACCTTGGAAACCCTCTTTGCCAAGGTCCCCGCTGAGGGCCAGCGTCCTTTGGAGGGCTCCGAGAGGTGTCGTCCTGCAGAGTATTTGCAGCGGCGACAACGAGCCAACTGCACGTGTGTGTGGGGGTGTTGCTTAATTCGCCAAATACCAACATCATCGTCTTTGGCTGTTAATGTTCCCTTGGGGCTGCTGGCACCCCCCAATGCCCGCAGGGCTGGGGGCATGGGGCTGGTCCCAGGGAGGGCAGGTTTTGGGAGCAACGGTGAGCACGAGCCTGACCCAGCTGCGGCTGAAGGCAGGACCCCAGCGCTGCCCAAAACCTCTGCCCGCTGTGACGGGCACTCGGGGCCACAGCCTTCCTGGGGACCCCAGCGCTCCCCGAAACCTCTGCCCACTGCGACAGGCACTCGGGGCCACAGCCCTCGCGGGGTGCAGAGCAGGGGGACACGCACAGCCATGGCAGCTGGATGTTGCATCAAACCGAATTTTTTTCCCCAGTTTTTTTATTGCACAGGTTGCCCTGGTCAAGGGCCATGGATTTTGGCTGGCGGCATGCTGCAGAGGGGCTGGAGAGCCACGGTGAGAATGGGACAGCGGAGCCCTCCGCAGAAGTCTGCCTGTCCTTGGCAGGCAGCTCCCCCTTGTTCAGCTCCTGTGCTCGGATGACCTAATTAAATTAATTTTGGTGCCTTTTTTTTTTTTTTTTTTGGGTCTGGCTTAAAGACAATTAGCCAAAAGATGCCCTGATTTCTTTCTTCGGAGTAAGATCTTCCATTTAATTATTCAGCAAGTGTGTTTTCACCCACCATCTATGCTCCCAGGGACAGCCGATGCCGGGTGCAAATCGGGGACGGGCTCTGGCCACCCCGGTGGGATGCACCCTGCCCCAAGGAGCCCCATCCCACCAACCCTTCATCCCTCTTGGAATTTTGCTGGGACCTGGTGCAGCCCCCAGCCTGCTGCTACCAGTGCAATGAGTTTGCCAGGCCTGGTGCCACAGGGAGGGAGGTGAGGGGTGCCAGGTGCCTGTGTGAGGCTTGGCAATGCCGAAACCCCCCTTCCCTGCTCCTCCAGAAACTGGATAAAAATGTTTTCTCTTAAAATGTTTTCTTCTCCCTGTGGCCCCCGAGCACTAATAAATCATCACTTATTTAAAACAAAATCCAGCTAATGGAGCAGCTGCATAATGTGTGTGCTTCAAAGGGAAAAATAACGTCAGCAGTTTCCAAACTTTCGAGGTTAAAATGCTGTCAAGTTATTTTTAATAGTTTTTCATTTGTTTTAATTTGCCATTCCTTAATATGCAGCGAGGAACTTGGAAAAAAATCATTTCCTCCTCACAGGTCGTCTTCCTGGCTGGCAGTCGCAGCCTTGGCCTCTGTGCCACCGGGCAGGGACAGCTGGGGACGATGGCGGCAACACCAGCAGGGTGCACGGGACCTCCCGGCACTGCCGCGCCTGGCTCTGGTGATCGGGGTGCTCTGAACGGGCACGCCGGGCTATGCCGGGCCAAGCTGGGCCGGGCCAAGCTGGGCCGTGCCGGGCTGGGCCGTGCGATGCCGTGGCGGGCTCTGCCACGTCAAGCTACGCCCTAATGGGCCATGCCAAGCCAGGCCACACCATGCCGAGCAGGGCTGTGGGGTGCCAGGCTGGGCCACGCTGAGCCAGGCCGTGCACTGGTGAGCTGTGCTGTGCGGGGCCAGGCTGTGCTTTACCGGGCCATGCCGAGTCAAGCCGTGCTGAGCAAGGCTGTGCCAAGCCGGGCTGTGCCGTGCCGAGCTGTGCAGGGCCAGTCCATGCTAAGCTGTACCACGGTGAGCCAAGCTGTGCTGAGCTGAACTATGCAGGGCAAGACTGTGCCAAGCCGTGCTGTGCCATGCCCAGCCGCGCTATGTGATGCCAAGCTGTGCAAGGCCAGGCCATGCCAAGCCAAGCCATGCCAAGCCAAGGTGGGCTGACCTGAGCTGTGTGGGGACAGGCTGCACCAAGCCGTGCTATGCCATCCCAAGCCGTGCAGGGCCAGGCCATGCCAAGCCATGCCATGCTGAGCCAAGCTGAGCCATGTGGGGTAAGGCTGTGCTGAGCTGTGCCATGCCATGCCAAACCATGTAGGCCCAGGCCATGCAAAGCTGTGCCATGCCAAGTCACACTGTGCTAAGCCAAGCTGTGCCAAGCTAAGCCATGCGGGGCAAGGCTGTGCTGAGCTGTGCCGTGCCATGCCAAGCCAAGCCATGCGGGGCAAGGCTGTGTTGAGCTGTGCCGTGCCGTGCCAAGCCATGCAGCGCCATGCCACGCCAAGCCAAGCCATGCGGGGCAAGGCTGTGCTGAGCTGTGCCATGCCAAACCACGTTGTGCCAAGCCAAGCTGCGCCGAGCCAAGCTGTGCCGAGCCAAGCCATGCGGGGCAAGGCTGTGCTGAGCTGTGCTATGCCATGCCAAGCTGTGCCATGCCAAACCACGCCATGCCAAGCCAAGGTGTGCCGAGCTAAGCCATGCGGGGCAAGGCTGTGCTGAGCTGTGCCATGCCAAGCCATGCAGTGGCATGCCACGCCAAGCCAAGCCATGCGGGGAAAGGCTGTGCTGAGCTGTGCCATGCCACGCCAAGCTGTGCCATGCCAAACCACGCTGTGCCGAGCCAAGCTGTGCCAAGCCATGCTGTGCCGAGATAAGCCATGCGGGGCAAGGCTGTGCTGAGCTGTGCTATGCCATGCCAAGCTGTGCCATGCCAAACCACGCCATGCCAAGCCAAGGTGTGCCGAGCTAAGCCATGCGGGGCAAGGCTGTGCTGAGCTGTGCCATGCCATGCCAAGCTGTGCCATGCCAAACCACGCCATGCCAAGCCAAGGTGTGCCGAGCTAAGCCATGCGGGGCAAGGCTGTGCTGAGCTGTGCCATGCCATGCCAAGCTGTGCCATGCCAAACCACGC
>VZTL01055294.1:0-18905 GCA_013400535.1 Scopus umbretta | reverse complement strand
AAGGAGCAGGCGGCAGACAACCTTTGACAGGACATTAAACGTTTATTAAAACTGTTAGAATTAGTGTCAGGTTGTATTTATTTATTTTATTTAAAAAGGGGGGAGGAGGGAGAGAGAGACAGGAGAGGCGAGCATGACCTTAGAGTCCCCTGAGATGACCAATCTGGTGCGCTGCATCCCCAGCCCTCCCTGTGCAAGCTCCCGGAGCGAAGACCTGGCTCCGGGATGGATTCAGCATCTGCCCGCGCCCTTCCCACAGTTTGTTGCTGGATCCCGCTTCAGGGAAGAGCGGGCACCCAGCATCTGTCACAAAAAAATCTCAGCTCCATCCTGGGCCCCTGAAATAGTTATTGGTCAGGTGGGTTAATTTCTTTCCCACCTGCCCAAAGGTTTATTCCTTTATGGGAAGGTGGGAGAGCACGAGATTAGCCCCGCATCTCTCCCACATCATCTTCCCTCAGCTGCCTGCCGGCTTTTCCCGAGCCACCCCTCCGAGGATTACGCGCTCTCTTGAAAACCTCTTTGTTTCCCCATGTTTGCTGTTGTAATTTATGTATGATGCCGCCGCTTGTTGAAAAACAAGGTCTTTATCTCCGTGGGAATTACACCTGCAGAAATCCAGCCCTGCGTGCGAGGCTCTCCATGATAAAAGCCGGCTCCAGCCCCGCTGCAGCAAAGCAAAAGTTTCCTCTACTTTAGCTGCCGGCAAGGGCGATGCTTGCCTCCCCTCCACGCCTTGCAGTGCGTGAATCCCCTCATCTTTAAATGCTCTCTGAAAGCAGGCTGCTTGGGTTGTGCCTTCATCGCTGATAAATTTTGTTCTTCCTGATTTATTTCCTTCTCCCCTAGCAGCATAGGTATGGTTGAATTTTATTTTTTTTTGGCTCCTGGTTGATTTTTTTTTTTCCCCCTGCATGTAAGGTGCATATTTCCATGCTCACTGACTTGCTTGTGCACCGTGGACCTGGCACAGTGATGCCAATGGATGGAGCAGGGAGCACCCGTCCCGTGGGGCCAAGGGTGCCTGTGGGTGGCTGGCAGCTGTGCTCCTGGAAAGGGTTATTTTTAACAGCTGGGCTTGTGCTGGATTGCCATTGATGTGCCGGAGCACGTAGGCATCCTTTATTATTTTAAACCCAATAATTAAAAATAATGCAGAGGTTGTCTCTGCTGTGGGTAGCTGCTGCTGAGGATGCTCTGGGATGCCAGCTTTCCCATGGTGTGGGGGTCTTATCTGCTCCCGGACCGGTGGGTGGGCTTTGCCATGGCACGTGCCTGGCTCCCCCGGTTGCTGTCCCCGTTGGGGCAGGGAAGCCGATGCCTGTGGGCAGCCGGAGCCAGCCCTTCAGAGGTGCAGGAGGTGCAGGACCAGAAGAGTGGGAAGGGAAATGGCTCACTCTGGCGCCATGGGTGAGTAGAGCAGTGGGAGGGTGGCTCTTCTCCTGGCACTGGCTGACAGCCGGCTGTGCCCGTGTGCCCCCTCCCTGTGGCTCCACACCCCCCAAAAGCAAAATGGCAGCAGCTGGGGTGCATGTCAGCATCACCCAGGTGGGAGCCAGGACATTGTGCTGGAGTCTCCCTCATCTTCCTCCTCCCCAATAACTCTTTGCTTGTGGTCAGATCAGGCTCGGGGGGTGCCAGACTGGGTCTGTGCACCTCTGCTGCATGCTTCCCGCCTGGAAACCATCAGTGATGCTTATGGAGAACCTTAGAGCAAACGCCGTCCCTCTTAAACCCATGTGCTGTGGGTTCACTGAGGGTTTTTCTGTCCTTCCCCGCTGCCTCCTTCACTAACCCGCTCTTCACTAACAATGCTACAAAAGGCATTTAAGCCCAGAACCTTCCTTCTCAGTATTGATTTTGCTTTCCGCTTGAGTCTCTCTTTATTGCCCTTGGTATTTTGAGTAGCTGGAAGGATGCTGGGGAGAGCTGGGCTGCCTCTTTGGGGGGCTTTGTGTCCCCAGCAGTGAGGTGATGGGCAGGGGGGCTGAGGGAGGCACTCATGGGGATGGAGCAGTACCTCTCCTTGGAGGTGCTGATATCCCGGGTGTCTTGGTTTCTGGCTGTGAGGGGTGTTCTTGAAGATGCCGGAGAGATGCGAGATCATGCTCGGTACTCAGGGAAAGCCTCTTGTAGCGTGGCCAGGGCAGTTTCTCCTCCTGTTTCCAGATCACACCGGCCCTGGGGAGAGGTTAAGGCGCTTCCTCATATCTTGGGGAAAAAAAACAGCATTTTGCTTTTAATCAGGTTTTTGGGCTTTGCCCGGGTCAGCGACTTTGCAGAGGACAAGGCACGGGGGCAGAGCAACTGAAATAAGCCCACCTATTTAAATATTTACTTGTCCATTATGAAGTAGCTCCGTGTTTACCCGCTCTGCGGCTGTGTGCGGCGCGAAAAGCCGTGCCGAGAACTCGCTGGCTCCCCTGGGCTTGGCATCCATGCTGCCGGGTGGCGGGTGCCTGTTGCCTAATTGCTTGCCACCCATTTAAGGGGAACTGATTAGGAAATTAATTCACAATCTCAGGCTCCATGGATCCCGATCTGAATGCTCTGATCGCAGTGGAGCAGGGATGGATGCGGGCGAGCGTGCTGCTTCCCATCCTTCTGGCTGAAGCAGGAGGTAATTAAGGGACTTTTGGTGTTGGGGAAATTGGTATTTGAAAATGCTCATTTTTTAATGGGTTTCTTTAAGTTTCATGGTGTATGAGGTTGTGTGGGTCTCGGTGGGGTTTGGGGTATGCGTCCGTGCTCGGCGGCATCCTGAACTGGGGTGATGGAGAGCCTGAGCCGATCCCTGGTGGTGCAGCCCCTTGTTTCCCATCTCATCAAGAACCAAGACATCGGAGGGTTTCCATTTTTCAACCTGACAAGGGCATGTGTGAAAAATAAGCTGTGAGCCCAAAAAATAAACTGCATGCTCTCTGTGCTCTCTGCCTTCACCATGACACCCTAGTATCACCTCTCCTGGAAGCATCACCATCCTGGAGCTAAATCGGCATCGAGCCACCTCCCAGCACCCAAACCATGATGCACATGTAAACCGTGATGCACATATATTTATTTTCTGCTATTTATGGGGCGCCTGAGCTGGGCTCTTGCTTTCCCCAGTGAAGAGGAACTAACAGCTACCTCAGCATCCCCCAAACCTGCCCCAGGCACCCCAAGAGGTGGCGGGTGCTGGACATTGGGTGCCTACTTCCCTGCCCTTGCACCTGAGGCAGGCTCCAAATTTGGGACGCTGCTTTACTTGGTGCTTCACTGGGCGCCGGAGCTGCCGATTAAGGGAAATGTGCCACGAGGCAGGTTTGCTTTGCAGGATTAAAAGCAAATAAATATTTATGCGCTATGCAAAGCAGGCCTGATAAGATATGCATATCATTGGGAATTTGAAGCGGTTTCGGTTTGGGCCCAAGATGAAGGGGTGGTGTGTGTTGGTGCGTTATGTGGGTTTAAAGGGATGTTTTTTCTCCTGCTGCGCAAAAATAAAAATAGAGAGGGGGAAAAACAGAAGCCCCTGCTTCTTGGGCTGTTCTGGTCTTGGGTTTTACCATCTCCCCGCATCTTTAACTGCAGGGATGGAGAAGAGCCAGGGAGAGAGGGCAGTGCAGGCAGCATTTCGTATGCAAATATAATGCTGGCCCCGTTCCTAATATTCGCTGTGTTTACACATAAATGCAAACAACTGTTGACTTAGTTTCAACAGATAATGTGTTTCATAACACAATGGAAATGAGAATTAAGCTGGAATTTAGCAGGGGGGAACATGTGTTTCTGCGAGACCTCAGGCTCCACCGGCCCCGTGCCTATGTGCTGTGTTGTGGTCATGGCCGTGCTGGCACCATGGGGGCTTGGGGCTGGGGCTCAGCGTCCTTGGGGGGCTGCTTCTTGCAGATGTTGGGGGACACCTCTGCCAACTGATTTGCCTCGCTGAAATGGGGCCAGCAAGACAAGCGGGCAGGGCTGGTTGGCTGCAGGATCGGTGAGTTGAACCGGCCCACTGGCAAGGCTGGGGAGGGGGCCAGAGTCCCCCCGAGGTTACAGGGACTGGGCCTCATCCAGGGCCAGTTTTCCCCTGGGAAAGAAGGGGCTCGTGTGCTTTGGCGGGGTTGAGGCGTCGGGGGAAGGGAACTGCTGGCCCAGGCCAGTGCGTTGGAGCCTGAGCGCTGGGACATCCCAGGAGGGAGGAGGTGGCAGTGGCCAGGTCACCTTGTCCCGGAATGACTCCAAGCAGAAGCATGCAGGAGAGGCTGCGGCTGTATTTTAGGGCCAGATCCTGGCCTGCCTGGGGCAGCCCTGACAGTGCTCCCCGGGGCCAGCCCTGACGCCAGCCGGGGCGGCCTTTGAGTCACAGCTCAAATCGCCAGCTATCAGAGCCGCTCCTGCTGCCTCCACCCTGCGCCTGCCCCGTCCCCACCCTGCTGCGCCCCAAATCCCGCTGGGGGCGGTGAGGCGGGACGCCGGCACCACCAGGGACCCCCCCCCAGGATGCTGCGCTGCCCTTCCTGGGTGAAGGCACCGATGCACATGGGCTGTTCCCTGCAGCCCCGAGGAATGGAGGCATCGCGGGGGAATCGGTGTTTTGAGACGCACGGGGGTGTAATCACCGTCTCTGGGCGTGGGTTTGTCCTCGTCCGTCTGTCTGCCTGCCTGTCCCTTGCCTGCTGGCTGGCTGCCACCCAGTGCAACAGGGCTCGCAGTGCTCAGGGCACAGTGTTAAAAGAAAGCTGAGTCCCTGTGAATACGGTGGGGAGAAATTTTGTGATGTGCGCCCAAGCTATATTAGACACCAGTGAATCTCCCCACGGGAGCTGTAGGGACAGTCACGCCAGTGGAGACACCTTGGCTGGAGGTGCACGGCTCTACCAGCCACAGGGAAGCCCAACCACGGGCTGGGGACCCCTGGGGACCCTCGCAGCCATGGAGCTGCTGCTCCCAGGATGCAGGAGCAGCACGGCAGGACCTGGTGTTGTGGCTCCGGTTGTGATGCTGGGGCTCAGGGAAGCCAGGGCTGTCCTCAGCCGGACCCGGTGCCTCCTGGTGTGTCAGCTCACCGCAGAGGGTGATGTCTGCCCGGGGTGGGTGGGGGCCACGCAGCACCCGCGGCTGTTTGTGTCTGGCAGCCGTCGGTGATGCCGAGCCCTGATAGCGCCGCGGTAATGGTGGGGTGTGCATGAGAAACAGCAGGTTTCGGGGCTGGTGGCACGGCCAGAGGCTGCCCGGGAAGGAAATGGGGATCCAGAGCGGGCAGCTGCCAGCAGCATCCCTCCTCCCTGGCAGCGCTGCCGTGCTGCCTGGCTCCCTTGAAGGATCGCAGCAGGGTGGGTGCAGGCTTGGCATTGCCAAAGACTCCTCCATTGCCAGTGGCAAGTCCTTGGCAGTGCCACATCCCCCTGCCCATGTGGGGTGCCTGATTCTGGCCAGCCATTGCGGCGGCCGGCAACAAGGCACAGCCAGCACCAGCTCTTGGCATGTGTGTTCCCCACTGGGGGGCCAGAGCAGAGGGCAAACGCTGGGGCAACCCGGGACCTGCTGTCGCTTTTCTGACTCATCCGGTAAAATAAAATAAAGGAGAAAGGAGCGGGAAGTGGGGGGAAGCTCGGGGCGTGGGATACTCCCGTCTCCCAGCATCCTCTCATCCCCTTAGAAAGCCTTTTCTTTGGTCGAGCTTATTTATGTGGCATAGAGTCAGGCCTTGGATTAGCAAATAGCCTGTCCTCTAACACGGGGAATACTCAATATTGAGACACCAGCAACCAGAGAAAAATATTAGAGATAAAATTAAAACATAATGAGATTAGGCAGCGCTTCTCTATCAGAGACCTCCTTACGCAGAGGTAATTACCTGGGCAGAGCAGAAAGCGGGTGATGAGTGGTGGTGGCCGTGGGCTGTGGTTCAGTGCTGGGGGGACGGGGCCACCCCAGCCCTGCCTGGGAGCTGGGGGGGGATCAGTGCCATCAACAGCTTTGCAAAAGAAAAAATCATTGGGGTTGAGTGTTTAGGAGCACGATGAGGTGCCCACCAGCATCCCCTCCCATGGCAAGGACTGGGGTGGACCATCCTCCGCTGAGCTCTTGCAAACTTGTTGCCCCCAGCCCAGGTGCTGTGTCTTTGTATATTTGCAGTTTGGGGATTTTTTTTGCTGGATGATAGTATTATTATTATTTATTTATCTGGAGCAGTGCCCAGTTAGACGGACGCAAGGTGGGCATGCAAACTGGAGCGACAGCCAGGACGGGGCATCGGGCACTGTTTGGAGGAAGCAAACCTCGTACCGGGGTGTGGGGTTGGTGCTGCAGCACCTGCGGACATCATGCACGTGGGATTTTTCTTTAATTTAGTGGGGAAAAAAAAAGCAGGGGGGGAAGGAAAAAAGCATGTGCCTGTGTAATATGAAATTCGAGTTAGGCTCTCAGTGACTGCACAGAAAACAACAGGCTTTTTATGTTGGCTCTTGGGGTAGTAGGAGAGCAGGCTAGAATAAAGATTTACAGTGTTTGGGAGATTAAAGGCCCTTGGTACATTGTTCAAATACCACGAGATTAGTTTCCAAGGAGACGGATACCAGTTGCCATAGGCACCGGGGGGCCAGGAATTAGGATTGCGATTTTTTATCCTGATCACGCAACCAGTAGCTGAACGCTGCTAAAACTCGGGCTTTAAATAACCCCAGCGTTAGCTTACGCGCCGCCAAACCAGAGGCTGGAAATTGTATCTCCCTTCCTTCCCCCTAGCCCAGCGTCCATTTGGGTGTGCAGAGTTGGACCCGGGTATTGATAGAGGGGTGCGAGGGGATACAGGGATGGGGACTGAGGTTGGTGCAACCCCAAGACCTTCCGTGCAGGTCATCCTGTGGCTTCTGGGCTCGTTTCATCTCATTTTTTCTCTAGGCAAGGGATTGTCGGCATCTTCTTGTGATAACCAGCAGTCCACTGCAGTGCAGGGGCAGGGGATGTACCGAGGGGCAGAATTAGTCACCTGCTAATTTTGGCTTCCCCTGGTTGCCCACTTCTGGGAAGTGCAACCCGAGCCCTGGCGCATGGGACGCCGGATCCGTGCCCTTGCTGCCCACCTCTCCTTCTAGGAACTGCAAAGCGCTGGGTTTTGTCCGGGCTATATGGGAAGGGGTGCTGAGCTCCCCGCTGTGGGCTGGGTTCCTGCAGCTGGGCATCCCCCTGGGGAGGGAGGCTCCATCCTGGGAGCCCTGCGAGCACCCAAGTCACCACAGCTGGGTGCCTTTGCTCACCCACCAGGCACCATGAAGCTTATCTCCAGCTTCACCACCCCCAGCCACCCATGCGGGGCTGCCAGGGCAGGATCCAGCTCAGCTGCGGCCGCTTTCCATGCACAATGCTCTCAGCATCCCTCCCCTGCAATGGTGGGAACGCTCTGATTAACACTTTTTTTTTTTCCCCCCCTTTTTTTCCTCTTTTCTTTAATAAATGAAGAGGCAGTTGCTTGAAGCGAGAGCTTCTGCGCCTGCCTGCCGTGAGATTGCGGTGTGGAAACTTGTCTAGAGCTGAAAGCTGCGCTGCTCGAGCTCCGCGGGCAGAGCGATCCCCCCCAGCAGCTGCCGTGACATGAAAGTGTTTATCCTGGGGGAGATGAGACGCAGCTTCTGAAGGGCACTTGATCCTGATCCATCTCTCTTTGCACTAGACAGAAGCCTGCTGTAATTTTACTATATTATATTTGTGTGTGCACCTAGGCCAGGCTTAAGAAAATCAAGGCGGCAGCAGAATGCAACGCCCTGGTTGGAGCGGGGCAGGGGGGGAGCTAAATTCCTGCTGCGGATATGTCCCCCTGCGGGAGCCCCCGACTTGCTCTTTGCTTCTTTTATAAGCGGGACTAAACCGTGGCAGGCGCCGGATTATCTGGGAAAGCAGAGCTGAGGCGGTGATGCCGGTGGATGTTGTCGTTGTGGTGCTGGCGTGTACGTGAGGAGCTTTTCCAGCAGGTGCCCTGGGTTTTCTTGGTAAAATAAAACAGGGAAGGTGTCTGGTGGCGGGAGCTTGTTCTGCCTGGTACTGCCTGGCTGGAAGGAGGGGGAAAAACATAGGGTTTGGGGGAGCTGGCACACCCGGTGGGCTGGGGGCTGCCAGCATAGTGGGGATGTGGGCAAGAGCAGTTGGGTATGCCGGACCGTGCCGGAGGATGTTTGCCCCAGCTCTGCTGTTTTCAGACTTTTGCAAAAAGGTATCGGCTTGAAAAGTAGCTAAAAAAAAAATTCTGGATGTGGGGAGAGACGTGGCAGCGGTTATGGGGTAGCAGCAGTTGAACCAGGATATGGGGCTTGGGGTGTACAGGTACCCCCTGGGGGGATGCAGATGTGGCGTTGGTGGGTGCTTTTTCACAGTGGGTGCGTCAGCAGGGTGGTACCTGGGGTACCCCAAAACCCAGAGCCCCCCGCCCACCCCAGGAGGGCTGCACCACAGGGGCACCCGCACATGGGGCAGAAATTAGGAATTTGGGGGGGGGGGGCTGGGTTTGAGGGTATTTCTGGGCATTTTGCAAATGCCCCGGGCTGCGGTTATCCGCGGTACCACTGGCACCGGTGCTGGCCACGCAGCTCACCCGTTGCTTGCTAGCGAAGCATTGTCAGTGAAGTACTAAACCGCCCCGGCAGGACTGGAGTGCCTTCGCCCTGCGCTGGCTCGGGATGGAGAGGATGCGGCCGCGGGGGCCAGAGGCCGGCGCTGAGTTAGGTGTAAGAGATGAGGGTTTAGCCGGGTGGCACAGCTGGTTTGAAAGCCATCATGCTGTGAGCCAGTTGCCCACGTGCAGCAGCAATCTCCACCGCTGCAGCAAAAACACCAGGGCTGGTTATTTGGTGAGTGCGGGGCTGTGCCACGATGCTCCCGTGCCCGAGACGGCTTCAGTCCTATCTGTCGGCTCTGCTACCAGTGTTTGCTTAAGCGATTAGAAGAAAACCACAAATTGAAATTCGACCCTGGACCCTACCCCTGGCTTTCACCCCGCTGTGGTTTATGTGGTTTCTAGGGCTTTTTGCTCAAGCGTCTCTGGCTCGCGGGCACCTCACTGCTAACGGGCACCTGTGAAAAAGGGATCTCAAAAGTCTCTGAGATGGAGCGGGGCAGAGTCGGTGCCCTTTCCTCATCGGTGAGATAACCCTTAGCATGGGTCCTGCCCCAAAGCAATGTCCCCGGCAGGGACATGGGCAGTGGTCGCCTCGCTTGGAGAGGGGATGCTGTCCTGGCGCAAGCAAAGGACATTATTTATCCCTCTGGCTCCTATCAGGACAGCTCCTGATGGATTTTAAAGCATGTTTAATGATAGCCAGGGCTAATTGCTTAAATGTCCTCCAGGGCGGTGTATTTTTTCAAAATCCCCTTTAAATATGCCCTCCTGGAGTAAAAGGCAATTGCAAATAAAATTGCTGTCGTCTTGTCGTTACGTGTGGGTCATCGTTACACTCACATGCTGGGGGTGCCCTCCCACCAGGTGGGATGTGGGTGCTGGTCCTACTCCTTTGGTCCCAGGGGGATGGAGGTGGCTGAATGTGGCACCCAACATCCCATGGCTCGTCGAACATTTTGGGTGGCCAAGAAGCCCAAATACCACCTTCGAAAGTTCCCCACCCCCAGCAGTGCTTTCCCCTGCTCTAATGTGTCCCCAGGCTGTCCCTCCTCTCTCCGGAGGGTAAATGGCCTGTAATGCATCTCAAGACCTACCTCTAATATATATATATATATAAAAAAATCTATATTCCACATATATTGACTTTTTTTTTCCTTGACTATTTTGCTGGAATTGCAGCTGGCTCACATGGGCTTCCCACAGTCTCACCGGCACTGCTGAAGCAACCGGCAGAATTTTCTTGGAAAAATGAATAAGCGGATAATTTCCAGCCACTCTTGTGTGGAGCTGCAGGCAGGACTGGCTCAATCGTCTTTTTTTTTTTTTTTTTTTTTCCCTTCTTTTTTTTTCCCCAACATGCTGAACGGTCAAAGCTCTCATTAATTTAAATTCCTTCTTGGCTCCCTGAACTGGGAGCCAGCCCATGTGGCTAGAGGCTTTATAAACATCCCGGCCGGGTGTGCAGGGGGATTTCCATGGTGATGTTGCGATGTCTGTAGGGCAAGAAGGCAGCAGCGGTAGCGTCTGTTTGGGGCTCTCTCTGCTCTTCCCCTGCTTTTCACTTCTCCCTTGCCTCCCTTTCACACTCTCCCTTGTCATCAGACCCCGGCACGCTCCGTGCTGGTGGTGTTTCCTTGGTGCTGCGGATGAGCCGGTGTCCTCTGGCTTGTCGCCCTTGGTGGCTTAAGGCCTGATCTGGAAGATGTTGCACCCACCCAGCACTAGTGGGTTTGGGTTGGGGCACCAGCCATCAGATGCTTTGCCCTGCAATGGTTTTGAGTGATCTGGTGTCCTCATTACAGGAGATACTTCATGTGGTGAAAATCACCAGGGCTACATTTTTAAGATTGTTAAGATTTTTTAAGATACAGTAGAGCTGCAGGAAAAAAAATAAATCAATCACTCAACTCAGTTTAAAACCAGTATTGGTAGAAAGAGATATAAGAAGCAGCAGATGCAGGATGTCCTTGGTCCCTTCTGGGCGTTTGGTTGTTCCCATCTCGTGGCATCTTCTGCTCTGCACTAGGATTGGCCTTGGGTAATTCCCAAAAAAGGAGTTACTGCCTTTTTTTTTCTGATGGCAAGGGTGGCCCAAAGGAACGGCAGGCATGAGGAGAGCCAGCAACAAGCTGAGTCCAGGGCAAGTGCATGGCTCCCTTTGGGAAACTGGATTTGGGAGTTTATGCTGGATAAAGCTTTTGTACACGGCAAGGTGAAAAGCGGTGGGAAGGATGGCAGTGGAGCTCCTTCTTCAAGCTCCACCAAGGCAGTGTGGAAACACCAGATCGGTTTAATAAACGAGATACTGTTGCTTCTGCTTGTGACACGGGGCTGCAAGTTGCTGTAAGGCTTGAAAAGATGAGCAAGAAGAAAGGGGACAAAAGTCAACACCAGGAGCTTACAGCACCTGTCTTTGCCACGAACCGAGCCCCAGCCCGGCAGGCAATGCCAGGGCTGTGCCATGCAAGCTACTGGCTTGCATAAACTCCCCTCAGTTTCTCCTAATTGAACCTGTTTATAATTTGAGGCATATAATAACATCATTTTCTGCTTGGAAATTTCCTTTGAGGGGTTATCGTTGGCTTGTAAATTTTTTTTTTTACCGTTTCCTTTGCTCCAAACACTTTGGAGATGATGACGCAGCGTACAAGACTGGAGGATGTTTATTTTGGGGAGAGATGCTGCCCCGCGGCAGCGGTCGGGGGTTGGAAATGGGATGCTCCTGCTGTGGGCACAAGGTTTGGGGGGACCACTGCCATTTCTGCAGGGGTTCAGGAGCCTCCCCACGCATCTGGTTTTTCCTTTGCTGCAGCCCAGGTGATTCACGAGCAAAAGTCCCAGGATTATAAAGGGAAGTGAGGAAGGAGGTGTCGTAAGAGCCAGTGCAGGCTGCCTGCCCGTGGACCGTGCTGGCTGTGGCTTGGCACCCCCATCCCCACAAGAAGACTCATTTGGGGGGGAGAAATAACTGAATAATAATAACATCAAACAACATATATATTTTTTTTAATATTAAAAAAATAAAACCAATCTGCAAATGTTTGCTTTGGCCCCATGACAGCAGTGTGATGGTCCCTAAGTCACCCTGTGCCCCTGGGGACAGGACTCAGGGCACGGAGGTGGGATGGGCTGGGGCCAGAGCTGAGCCCCTGCTGTGGGCTGGGAGGGGGAAATCAACCCCTTGGTGCGTGCCCCGGCGTGGGATTTCAGCAGGATGGGTGCGTGATGTCCCAGGAAGGGGGGTGGGATGCTCTGCACCCATCCTACCCAGCTTGCTCCCTGCCACCGGCCCTAACTGCTCTTAAGAATGGTTTACCCTAGTTTTTCTAAAGATTGCTTTCCCTTTGATTAGACAAACACCTTCAAGCCGTACGTCTTAATTTGATTTGAATAAGCCTAGTGCTTGCTGTGAAGTTTTTTTCCTCCCTGTTATTCCCCCCTTTTCTAAATCCGCTGTCACTGTTCTTCATGACCATAAATGATTAAAAGCTTTATAGGAATATTTTCCCCCCCATCCCTTAAAGTCCTGTTGTATTACTTGGGTCATATTTTTGTTAGGATTTTTTTTCCTTGTTAAGTGAGCCCCCATTTTCCTTATTAAATGATTAGCCAGGTGAAAGGGATTATTTTTGTCCTGGTCTCCTGCAGAGCAGGGAGCAGGTAGGGAGAGGGTGCAGGGACCCTGCCCCACTTCCCACTGATGTTATCCCAGGGTTTCCCTTCAGTTCCCCCTCTGGGGCCAGATCCAGCTTGTGGCTTTGCTTTCTGCAGCCAAGGGAGGGAGGAGCATCTCTTCCCTGTAAGCAGCGTCTCTTCCCTGTAAGCGCTGCTTCCCATGGGAAGCCGTGGCCAAGCAGGTTGGTGCAGCTTGAGCTCTCCGAGGGGCCGCAACCAGCCCCAGCGAGGCAGGGACTGGCTCTCCAGAACGCTGCTGGAAGGCAACAAGAACATCTATGTTGTAGCAGTCATATTTAATAATAATTAGGGCACTCAGAAATACGTATGGGCATCAAAATAAGGCTGTTTTCCAACCAAGTGCTTGTGGGGGGGTTAAGAAGGGAGTGATGCTCCCTGGACCAAGTCCTTTCCCAGCAGCAGCCCGCAGGCGATGGCTGGTCCCCAGCCCAGTGTTGCGGCTGCCCAGTGTCCTGCGAGCTGGGAGAGCAGCTCAGGGCTGGCATTGGCACCGCTGTCACCTCACTGCTCCCTGCCAGCTGCAGCAAGGCACCTCTTATTAACACAGCATTGATTAAAAGTAGCAATCTTGAGTTCCCTGCACCGGCAGGGCTGTGCTCAAGGAGCCACGCAGGAGCGTGAAATGGTCCCTTGTCCATCCATCTGTCCATCCGTCCATCCACGCACAAACTGCAGGGCTGCAAACTGCGTTTCCTGGCATTGCTGCAACCTTTTGTGATGGTAAAGCTGGAGGTGCCAGGCAGAGCCCTGTCCCCAGTGTGGGGATGTCGGGGCGGGTGGGGGACTGTTGCCGGAGGGTGGTAGTGCCCAGGCTGCAGTACTGTGTGTTCGGTTTTCTGCTTTATTTTCCAAGCTGATGCCTAACTTTGAGGGGTTTTTTGCCCCCAAGATCATCCTGGGGGAGAAGAGTCATCCATCAGTTTTGTTAAGAAGTGTCAGCTGGGTGTAAGGGGATTTTGCTGGGTGGCTGTCAGCACGGCACAGCAGAAGTGCTGGCACGGCTGCGGCTATGGCTATGGCTATGGCTCTGCTGTCCAAAGGCGCTGGTGGGGCCTCAGCACCGCTTGCCTGCTCTCGCCGGCCGGCCACACGGCGTTACTGCTTAATGGGGAATTGCCTCCGCTGTCGTTAGCTTGTTGTATGCCCACAACAGCGAGATTTTGCAGGGCCGAGGGCACGCTTGTCAGCCCCCTACCCTGTGCGTGCTCAGGCACGTGCAGAGATGCCGGCATGAGGGGACTTGTTATTCTGGGCCAAAATCCACCATTTCCCCGGTTGCATGGGGCAGCACGGCCCTGCTTTGTGTGCAAATTCCTTCTGCTTGGACATGGGTGCGAACCGGGGCAGGAAGGTGAATTTGGATTTTTGCTGTTGACTTTTAACCCTTGTTTTCAGCAGGGCTGAGTGGCCACGGTTATCAGCAGAGCCACAAATCGAGTTATGCGCAGGCAGCTTCATTCATATTCCCCGGCTCCTGCCCGTCTCGCCTTGTTAGAAATTCTCTGGCCTCTTTTATCCGCTTGCGGCTTCGAGCACATGATTTACGATCCGGTTCGAGTGGCTCCCAAGCATTGCTGGCTAATTTGCTACCCTTTATTCGCAGAATTAAAGCCGGGCGGCGCGACGCTGCCCTGCGGATGGAGGGGTGATAGCTGGGAGGGATGGTGCTGGGTGCTGGACGGGTGATGCTGTACTGGGTGTGGGTGCCCCGGCATGGGAGTGGGGTGATTTATGCAGGGTGAGCCCCTGTCTCAGTTTCCTCTGCAGCATCGACATTGCTGTGGGTCACGGTGAGATGCGTGCATTGGGGTGCAGAGACCTGGCGCGGTCACTGCACATGTGTCTGGGCTCCACATTTTTCCCCCCTTTTCTCCCCATTTTGCAGTGTGGGATGGAGCTCCTGGGGCTGAGCCCCTTCTTGGCCATGGGGTCCCAGCATGTCACCTGGTTGTGGTCCCACCAGTACGGTCCCCCAGGAACTGTGGGGTGGGATGATTTGATGATGGAGACCCTCACCACGAGCTGTCTCTCTTCCTCGGGGTGAAGGCAAAGGCACACTGTGGCCCATTTCAGGGACACCTTTGGGTGCTGGGCTCTGCTCTTGCCCAGGGTATAGGGGGGGAGGCGCAGGAACAGCCAGCGTGGTGTCCTTGCAGGGACACGTGTCACCCCCAGAGCAGAGCTCGGGCACGGCAGTGCTCTGCATCCACTTCAGCACCGCATCCTCTGGCTCGGCACGGCTGCAGCCTGCTCGTCTGGGCTGTCCCACCACACATCGCTCTGGCGTGCCCCGCACGGTGGTGGCATCTCTCCGGGGGTGAGTCCCCAGGGCGGAGGTGACCTGGCCACTGCAGGGACACCCAGCATTGGCCCTGGGGTTTGGTTATGGCTCGGCAGCATCCGCAATTATCTGCCTTTAGCAGAGCAGACTCGGGGAACAGGCTGGCCCCGGCCTCTCTCTGTGCCTCAGTTTCTCCTGGGTATCCATGCCGGCATTGCTCCGTAGCCCATGGCACACGCTGGTGTTGGGCTGCGTTGGCGATGCTCAGCACTGGCTCTCCATTAGCAACAGCAATGCATATACCATTTTTTGTTTTCTATTTTTTTCTATTTTCAGGTGAATATGGCCCTGGCAGGGAAGCCTTTAGACGTGACTCTCAGCACCTCCAGAGCTGACCAGTGGAATATGGTTTTTCCCCAGAAAGACGAAATCATCACCAGTTTAGTGTCTGCCTTAGACTCAATGGTAAGAGGCTGGTGGCGTCCCTGTCCCCCTCCATCATTTCGCCTCCTGGGGCTGGCTGGGAGCAGGGCTGAAGTGGGAGGGTTGTCGGGCTCATCCCGCTCCCCTTCGCTGCTGGGAAGCCCAGGGAGCTGCCGGAGCTGCGAAATAAAAGTCCTCTCCCGCCCTGACAGCCGTAAGGATCGTAAAGTCAGCCCAAGTTAATCTCAGATGTGTATTGTTTTTCCATTAATATTTATGTTGGTATCAACTGAATGTAGGGGTGGTTGGGGTGTTTTTTTCTTGATGTTTTACGAATGTTACCGTGAGCTTTTACACAACAGGAGAACAATGGCTTTTATCTCTGAGAACAAAGAAAATAACTTTCATATCTTTTGACGTAGAATTCCCGATGGAAACCTTGCCTAAGTCAGCCGCGCTTACATAAACAAGATAACTGTCTGGATTAAGTCTCGTGGACCAGAGATAATCTTATTTTTAACTGTGAATGTGATCAAGAAGGGAAAGCGGGTGTGTAGTAACAAATGTCTAATGCAATACGACATGCTAAATAGCCCTCCTTTTTTAAAGCCAAGTCATATTTAATGTATTTATCTCAGATGCATCTTCTTCTCTATGCNCTGTAGCTATGGGAATATGACTCAGGCTGCCAGCACTGTGTAACTATTATAATACAAAAAATAATAATAAAAATGCATATATGAGTGTATTATGTAGAGCAGGAAGTGCACGTTACATAAAACAGATTAATGGAGGAAGTCTTTTCCATCTCTTGAATGTTTTGCATAAGTGTACAAGAAGAATCGTTTGACTAATCCAGACTTTGACCATATTAGCGTTCTGCAGCTGAAATAAGATTCCCGTGCTCCTTATTTCATTAGAGCTGGTGGAAAAATACAAATTGTTGTTGGTTGTTTTGTGTTTTTTTAACAGGAATGTGTTCTTTTAAAGAAATACTATAAAATGTTTACTTTTAGGATAGGAAAAAATGAAGTGAATTGATGGGTAAATAGTTTTTGTTTTCCAGCAAAGCATAGCTGAGCTGGATACCTTTCTGGAGCTGTAAAGTTGCTGAAGTGTTTAGGAGATGTCATAAACCCCATGAAATTCTGACCCAAACCAGAACATTGCTTTTGATGGGGGGATCTTTTGATGGGAAGAAAAAAATCCCACTGGAAAATGGCAGAGGGTGCCAAGCGGGGATGCTCCTGCGGCCACTCTGACCTGGTGCCTCCCCACAGTGCTCGGCGCTTTCCAAGCTCAATGCAGAGGTGGCTTGCATCGCCGTCCACGAGGAGAGCGCCTTCGTGGTGGGCACCGAAAAGGGACGGGTCTTCCTCAGTGCCCGCAAGGAGCTGCAAGCTGACTTCCAGAAGTTTTGCAGTGAGTATCCCCGCCGGTGTGGTCTTCTCCCATGCTGAGGTTGGTGCTCCAGTTGTGCCAGCCGGGAACCCCACTGTGCATGGAGGGGTTGTGGTTCAGGGGGACACTGCGGTGCGGTCTGTCCATGGGGCCGACTGGTGTTTGAAGTGATGGAAAAAGCAGGTGGGAACTGTGGCTGGAGCCTCCCTCCTCCTAGGGAGGGCACTGTGCACCCTGGCTCTCCTCTCCAAAAGCATCCCAGGAGTGGCACGGGGCTGAGTGGCTGCTCTGCTCCTGCAGCGCTGTTGGCCTGCAGCAACACTGCTGGTGCGCTGGACTGGCTTTTGAGAACTTAGCAGAAATAGTTTGTCCTAGTGATCCCCTGGGAGCAGAGAGGCTTTCTTGGGCCAAGGCTTTTTTTCCTGGTTTTGGAAAGACAGGGATGGATTTGGGAGCTGTGAGTGTTGTTTGTGGAACTGCTTTTTTTGAGGGGCTAACAGTGGTGAAAGGATGATTTGAGCAAGATCTGTGGTCCGCCAGGTCTCAGACTGGGCTCCCCAGGTATGGCAGGGACGTGTGCGACTGGAGGCAGCCCTGTGGTGAGGCCGGCACCAGCCCTCTGTGCCGGCTCTGTGCCTCTGCCAGCTCTCCAAAAACAGCATGAGAGCTGCAAAGAAAGTGGGCACCGTGCTGCGTGCGCGGACTTGCATTTCTTGGATGGCATCATCCCTGGCATGCCAACCACTGCTTTGCCCTCTGTGCAGGAGCCAGGGTGGGATCTGGCTTTGGTGGTGCTGGGGTACCCCAAAGCGGGGGGACCACAGACCCGAATCCGCTTGCACGCGCTGCCTGTGGCAGGATGTCAGTGGAGAGAAATGACCTGGCTGTGTGTGCACACACATGGTGTTGACGGAAACCATATTGGTGCTTAATCCGTTGGAGAGATTGCTCAGGAAGGGTTTGCTCTAGTGCAAACATTAGTGCTGTAAAGCTGCCAGGGTCGCTGTCTGCTCGGGTTATTCGCTGCACGTGTGCGGGGTGAGCCAGCACAGCTTTGCAGGAGCAGCTCCCTGCCAAGGCTCCGCTCTGCCCCTCCGTCCTGCCCACCATGGGCAGCTGCCTGCCACCTCCGCCACACCACATGCACCCAGGAGAGCTGCCATTAGTTATCCTCTACTTTGGCACATTGTGTCTCGCAAGACGGGAGGCATTTTGGGGACATTTCCTGCGTTCGTGGGCAGCTCTGCCTCCCCTTCCCACCATCCACGAGAGGCAGGGAGGTACCCAAGCGGTCAACAACAGTGGAGTGGCCAACAGGAGGGAGCTCCATCTTATATGCTAAATGTCAACTGAGTCTCCCTAGAGCTCACAATATTTGATGACCTTCTGCAAATCACACTTTTAGAAATGCATATACATGTTTCCTGGCTGGTGACCCACCACTCTGCTGGGGCAAGGCGCTTGGCATTAGGTTCTGATTCCCCTTTCCTTTGGTTTCATTTACACCTTTGTCAAAATGAAATGGTCACGTCTGGTTGAAAGCACAAAATCTTGACAATGGGGTTCAGGTGAAGCAGCTGATGCTGGAGACAGGGTGAAACGTGATAACTCTGTCTTGAATTATAAATGGCCCAGGCTCAACTCCACTCCATAAAGCTCTTACAACTGGCATGCAGTGGAAAGCATCCCTGGAAGTGCCTCTGATTTATGGTCTAGCTGCCCCCTTAGAAAGGATCTGAAATAATCTAAAGCAGACATCACTGGGAGATGTAAGAAGCCTCTTATCTCACTGGGTGCACAGACCTCGCTTGAACGCACTCCTTTATCTGAACCTCTGGCTCAGCCTTTCCTGGCACACGGCGGGAACTTGACAGTGATCAGGATTAATGTCAACAGAGGACAGTTTGCGCCCAGCCGGGAGGGGGAGTCAGTCATTGAAGGGTGTGGATGAGGTTGCGTTTCACCACCCTGGTAAAACACCCAAAAAAAGTTTTTCAGGGCCCGTTTCACACATCGTGGGAGGGATGCAGAGCTTGCCAGGGGTTGTGTGGTGTTGGGTGGCTGTCCCCTTTCCTGTGGCTAGTCATGCGGGTACCCCACACGGCTCTCGCCCCCATCCCAGTAATGTCCCAGCCATGGGCTGTTTCCATGGAAGGGATCCACGAGCTCTTTCTTGAGTGCCCAGGCAGCATCCAGGGCCAATCACCAGCAAGAGGCTGTCGAGGATGATGAAGGAATTAGTCCTTCACCACTGAAAATCCCTTGTGAATCGCTTTGGATAGAATGGCAATAATGCACTTGTAGTGTTTAATTTTCTGTGCGTTTAGAGATGCAAGGAAGTCGTTGCCGAAGATATGCTTTATTTGAGGTTTAATGGGGGAAATTAGCAGGAAATAGCTGGTATTACCAAGCTACGTGACGCTGAAGGGTAAAAAAGCCTCCAAGAAAGGAGGATTTTCTTTTCCTGAGAGATTGAAGGCTAAGCAGATTGAAACCAGAGAAAAGAAA
>VZTL01055290.1:12625-38914 GCA_013400535.1 Scopus umbretta | reverse complement strand
GAATTAAGCTGAAACCAGGAGACAGATAGAATAAAATGTAATGGTCTTAAATTGCAAAAAGTTATTTAAATTAGAAAGACTTTTCTATTGGTAAAGACAACAAAGTAATGGAACAGATTTGCCCACAGAGACCAATTCCATGGATTGGGATATTTTAAGAGCAGTGTACACAAACATATGTCAAGAACTATTTGATCTGGCTTTTTGTCAGGTAGTTAATTCAATGGCATTTTGGTGTGACTTCCAACCCTATTATCTATGATTTTAAAATATTTTAAATCAGAGAGACAATGCTGTATTTTGTTTTAATTAAGTTAAATGAGTAAGGGAAAAACCTATTGGCTTATCCTAGAGAGGTGGTCAACACCCCATGCTTGTCAGTGTTTAAGAGGCATTTGGACAATGCTCTTAATAGCATGCTTTAACTTTTGGTCAGCCCTGAAGTCCAAGACCAGTGGCAGTTGGACTACATGACAATTGCAGGTGCTTTCCAAGGAAACTTTTCCCTTCCCTTCCCTTCCCTTCCCTTCCCTTCCCTTCCCTTCCCTTCTCTTCCCTTCCCTTCTCTTCTCTTCTCTTCTCATCTATTTCACAGAAACTCCACTGTAACAATCTTCAAGAAAAGAAGCCACAGTACCATTAAACAATGAAATATTCAGCAATGACATTACAGTGGGAATCATTCTCAGGTTCAACAGCAGGCCAGGAGACTTCTATGAAGCAATTTTTGAAAAGCTATTTTCAAATTGGCTTTATGGATTGTTATAGATATTTTTCAGTTCTCAGTGAATATAGATTTCTCATACTCAGGAGAACACATATTTTTTCCCAAATGAAAGAAGTAACTGTTAAAAGAGATGGGCATATAAACATAATATTATAATAGATTCAGATTATTGCGTAGGTTTCAAACCAGAATGTGCTTAGAAAAATCAAAACTCTTTGTCTGCATCTGCAAAACAAAAGCAGGAATAGGAGGAGAACACATTATATCACTTCTATTTAAGAACTCCACAACCCCCAAAATTACATTCATTATTATCTCTTTAATGCCCAATTGTGACAGCAAATTTAATAAAGAAAGATATTCAGGGTCTATATGTGACGTAGTCTATTTAGCCCAGAAAACACCAAATAATTAAATTACTTTGTCCTATTCCCTCCATTTACTTTTGATTTGAAAAATAACAGTTTACACAGAAGATACATTCCCACAGACTTTGATGCACACTGCATCTGAGGTCTTGGACTGGATGGTTAGCTAGACTTTGGTTATAAATTTTGAATCAGAGACTCATCACCCTACCTAACACATATTCTAAATCACAGAATCACAGAATGGTTTGGATTGGAAGGGACCTTTTAATCATGTAGTCTAACGGCCCTGCCATGGGCACTAGGTCAGGTTGCTCAAAGTCCTGTCCAACCTGACCTTGAACACTTCCAGTGATGGGGCATCCACAACTTCTCTGGGTAATCTGTTCCAGCGTCTCACAGCCCTCATCATAAAAAAATTTCTTCTTTATGTCCAATCTAAACCTACCCTCTTTCAGTTTAAAACCACTGCCCCTTGTCCTGTCACTACAGGCCTTGGTAAAAAGGCCTCATCTTTCTTATAAGCCCATTTTATATATTGAAAGGCCACAATAAGGTCTCCCCACAGCTTTCTCTTCTCCTGGCTGAACAACACCAGCTCTCTCAGACTTTCCTCATAGGAGAGGTATTTCAGCCCTCTGACTGTCTGATCATTTTCATGTCCAAACAATCTCTTACCATTTACTCAAGCCTCTTCAAAAGGTTTCTTGAGTTTTAGGGAAGTACAATACCTGAAATCCATTTTTAAAATGTCTACCTACTCCCTTAAAAAAGAGAAAACCTGAATTTTTTTAAGCCCAAATATTCAGACTGCATCTTCTGGTATTATATCTGATAGATAGGGTAGATCATTTCAGAAAGAATGTTAAACCCCACTACCAGCCAGAACCTTTCAGGTAAGTTGGTGTGGAGGATCATACTTTATTGGCACAAGCAGAAGGAGAAATGCTAATTTCTCTGCAATTGATAAGTGCTCTGCAGGAGCAGGGGAAGGCAGTGGAGTAAACAAACAGCAGGGGAAATTATAGCTTTAAAATTTAATATTACGGCAGGTGACTGAACTGCACAAGCACCTTTAGAAAGAATTGAGCTGCTCCATTTGGTACTTCAGAGATCACAAACTATGTTGGTTCTTTGCTTACTGAGTATATCAGCTCAACTGAGTGACTTGTCTTATTTATCTTTAGGTTTCATTCTAGGTATAAAAGACTTTCATGGCAAAGAGTAATTGAGAATCGATAGAACTGTAAATCTTTGAGGACTTAATGTATGTGAAGTCTGAAACAAAAGCCTGGATATGGCCATCCTGTTCAGAGCAGTCTGGCACCAACTTCTCTCTGTTTCCAGTTATTCCTTATTCTGCTATTTTCTGACTGCTAGATATTATATTATGAATGGACTAGAGAGGGAGAAGTGGGAGAGGTGTGGGAAGGACAGAAGAAGATGAAATACGCCTGGGATAGGAGAGGGTTAGGACAGGGATTGACCTTTCAGCACTATAAGCAGTGCAAGGTACTGACCTGTCTGGTGAAGAAGAGCCTGTGGAATCCTCAGATTTCTTGTCCATGTCTGCTTGAAGTTTTGACACATCTATACCCACGAATCACCATTTTTTTGTACCGGGGAAAACCACAGCAAAGAATGACCTGGTTGTGAAAAGTAGACTCGTTATGGCCATGTAGGACAAGTGACTTGGTCCCCAGATGGCAGGCTGCAATGGAAATGTGGGGAAAAAAGAAATGTCTCAAATTATTAAAAAAGGAAGGGCCCAGTTATCCTATGAGTTGCATTTTGTGTCCAATTCTAGGCTTCTCTGTACAAGAGGGACATGGGCATACAGGAGAGAGTCCAGCAAAGGGCCACGAAGGGATTAAGGGACAGGAACTTCTCTTGTATGAGGAAAGGCTGATAGCTGGGACTATTGACCCTGGAGAAGAGCAGGCTCAGGACGATCATATCAATGTACATAAATACCTGAAGGAAGGATGCAAAGAAGATGGAGCCAGGCTCTTTTCAGAGGTGTCTGAACACAGGACAAGAGGCAATGGGCACAAACTGAAACAGGGGATGTTCCTTCTGAACATGAGAAAACACTTTTACTGTGAGGGTGACTGAGCACTGGCACAGGTTGCCCAGGGGGGTTATGAAGTCCCCATCCTTGGAGATATTCAAGGACATGGTCCTGAGCAACCTGCTTTAGGTGACACTGCTTAAGCAGAGGGTTGGGCCAGATGACCTCCACAGGTCCCTTCCAACCTCAACCATTCTGTGACTCTGTGATTCTGTGATCCACCATGGCTGAGCATGGGGAGCAGTCAGTTTGCTTTGCAGGTTTCCTAACTTTATTTAGGAGTCATGACAGAGAAATCAATGAAGTAGATCATCACAGGTGAGAAAGGCCTCAGTTTCTTGGACTTCAAGGTGACAGGATTGAAGCTTGCAGGCTAAGAGCTATGGAGAGAGAAGAAACACAGCAAACCTCCAGCCAATTAAGGAACAACCCAGATCTGTTATCAGAAGTCTCATGCAGTTCTTGCCAGGTGACTGTAAAATATGGTTTTGAAATTATTATTTTAGCCTGCTAGTGTGAGTAGGACAAATGAAGCTAAAAGTACCAGGCTGTAAACTTTCTCTAAAAAAATCAATGGGAACGTAGAATCTACTTACACTAGATATTTATACAATCCCCATTACAGCAATGTCAGCACTCTTCCCAATATTTAATGTACTTCTCTTCACACTAATGCTGTAAGGTCAGTGAATCTGTGAATCTCCACAGTCAAAAATATAAGATTCATGAACACCAAGAGAAAGTGCTGTCATAAGACTCAGTAAACCAATCATGAAGAATAATCCAGTGATGAGATATCTCCTTGGAAAAAAGCATACATGATTTCTAGGTCCTGCTAGTCCAAATATATTGGACTGGCTGTACACGCCCAGATCAGCTGACATGTGCCATCAGTTCAACACAGAGCATAACTGGCGTAGTTAGACAGTTACTGAGCTGTTAATATGCACATGTGCGGCTGCTAGCATCCGAGTTTTGGTCATCTGACAACAAGACATTCTTTTCCTGCTGTCTGAAACAATAGCAATTACCTGTAAGAACATGCTGTTCTCCAAGGCTTAGCAGGTATGTTGTTTACCTATTTTATCCCATGAGTCATTACATTTAAAGTAGATAAATAAGCCTAGAAGTGCTACTTACTTGTGCGTGCACCTAACCAGCTGAACTTACTGTTCAAATAACTAAATGATTTTAAGAATCTGACCCTAAAATAACTTACCAAAAGCCACAGAATGAGCAGTCATGTCTCAGTCCTAGTCTTTCATCTTAGTTGCATGACTATCTTTTCTGCCTCGTTATCTCTCTCTCTGGCCTGATTTTTCAAAGAAAGTGACTGTAAACTTAGAAGAGTATAAATCCAAGACCAGCCATGCAGGGCAGAAAAAAATTATGTGGTGAACATCTCAGCGATGTTTGAATGTGTTTTTTCATCTTCCAGGTTCTTGGCTGTAATAGAAATACAGTACTAGTAGTTCCTAATTAATAGATTTCTCAAAGTGTCTGCCAAACAGCACTGTTACTTGTCTTTGTATGTTATCAAATGAAGGTCCAATCCTGAAGCACTTCCAAAATACAAATAGTATGTATGTATTATATATATAAATAATATGTTTTACTTTTCTGAACGTACCCACAGATGTTCCATGAGTGTGAACCACTCATGTGAAGAAGGCTTTTGAATCAGATCCATACCTCATAGATTACATTTAACCCAATACTCAAAGAACCATGAGAGAATATATTTTGTGTTTTATTTTTATTTTGCAGAGGATTTTTTATTAAAAAGTAAGTTGTAAGAAGGCTGAGTTCCAGCTTCTGCAAAAGAACAGAAGCAGAGTTAAGCTACATCACTTATTCTAGGCTTGAAAACATTTTGCATGCCCATTGACAGCTTAAGTTCTTTAAAAAGTCTAACACTGATTTCAGCACGAAATCTTTTCACGACGTTGATACCAGCACACTTTGGGACTGAAAGGCAAAGCCTTCAGTTAGTCCAGTTCTGTCAAGACAAATGCCTTCCCGAATTCAGCGTTAGAGAGAGCATCTTCCTGGGCATGAGCTCTGGAGCCTAGAACACCAAGCAGGGAAGGGAGTGGGATGACAATTGGCAGGAGAAAGGTCTGCTACTGGCTCAGATTTTTACATTTGTAGAAATCCAACTCTCACCTTCACCACTGTAGCTCCTAGAGAAGTAAAGGAGTATCTTAGAAAATGTTAGTGCTGGAAAGTAATTCTAGGTGTTAAACTGAGAGTATGCATAACAACTTCTATTTTATGAGCATGGTCCGGAAGCTGTCATTTTTAACAGAAATATGCAGATTTGGTGCCCCCTGCTGTCTTTTCTTTTACTGCCAGAGTGACCGATGAAAAATACGTGTGCAAAAAGTGCTAACTGCCCTGAACTGCACAAAACACCACCAAAAGGCAAATTAAGGACTCTGCTCAAAACGACACATTTCAGCTGGAGTGTGAGTCCACAGACTGTTTTGGTGAAGCATCCAGGAGCTGAGAATAGCAGAGCGGTACGTTGGTAGAACGATGATCACAAAGAGAGGAAAAGCATCGAGTGTATCGTCACTGAAGGGAACTGCAAGGGAGACCTGAGCTTCAGCCTTGGCACACCTCCATTGCTTAAGAGCAGGGCCACAGAAAGCATTCAGTCTTTTGTGGGGATAAAACCACATGAAATCTTTGTGGTCCCTCTTTCCTCACTCAGGACTGGGTCTGCTACATTCCTGCCTCTCATCCCCAAACAGAGTTTAAATAGACTCTAAATACTTTTGTATTATGGTAGCACCTAGAGGTCTCAAGAAATATTAGTACCAGTGGTACCCCCAGGTACATATTGGGTGCAACTACTAAGCTTTTGATTCAACTAAGCTGAAAGGCGCCTACTCAATACCCCAAGCTCCTGCAAGGGACAAGCCTACAGATAACCCAAAGTAGAACCCCTCTGATGCATGCAGCACAGCTGTTGGGATGGCAGCACAACCACCTTCTCTCTACAGAGCAAACTTTTTTGGGCCACATTGCATGCTAAAGTAGATGTACCCACTTAAAATGAGACTGCTGAATCTCACTGCTGCCAGGGGTGGTTGTCTAACCTCCCCTTCCCTTTAGCTGCTTGTTCCCAGTCCATCCATTTTAGAATCATAGAACAGAATCATAGAATCATTAAGGTTGGAAAAGACCTCTGAGATCATCTAGTCCAACCACCAACCCAACACCACCATGCCTACTAGACCATGTCCTGAAGTGCCACATCTATACGTTTTTTTAATACCTCTGGGGATGGTGACTCCACCACCTCCCTGGGCAGCCTGTTCCAATGCTTGACCACACTTTCAGTAAAGAAATTTTTCCTAATATCCAATCTAAACCTCCCCTGGTGCAACTTGAGGCCACTTCCTCACATCCTCAGAGTCATTCTGTTAGCACCAGCAACCTTCTGGCGGCACACAGGGCTTTGCTTAACTTCCAGACTCAATTAAAAACTAATCTCTCACTTTTTTTTTTCCCCCGGGCTGGTTTTTGGTTGGATCAGTGTATTGTATGGTCATGTGGGTGCCTGGTCTGATGTAAGAAGGGGGAGGAATGTCCTTTTGGCAGCAGTTTAGTCTTAGATTGGCTTAAGCTAATCATGAAACTTCTGGCCTAAATCAAATAAGGGTGTGAGGTGCCAACAGGTTCAACGGCTTGTCCAAAGTAATAGAGAACATTTCTAGCACAGGTGGGTTGAAATCCTGCTATAATCAATGACTGAGATTTTATAGCACTAACTTTTTTTAATTTCTCTGTCCGTTTCTTGCCCCTTTCCTGTACATCTCCTGGAACACTGCACAATGTAAGTGATGACAAAGCAAAGCTACAGTGCCCCATCTGAGCCTCTGCAGAGTGGCAGGCAGATCATTTTGAGGAAGAATGCCTGCTTAAGTGATTTTCTACTGTAAATCAACAGCAGGATAACAAATGATAATTTTGTCTGTTTATTCTCAAAGACATTTCCTTAAATGGGCCTTTGTTCAGTAGTCACAGCAATTAATTGGTCAGTCAGTTACTTCCTCCCATGGCTATCTATTCTTGAAGATAAAAAAAAAGGCATAAAAACTCCACAGAGAATGGACAGTCCTGTCTTGCCGCAACAGGGCTGTTTAGTCACTGGGACCGGTGCCACTATTCCTGAAAACACTGATGCTAAGACAGCGTTGTGCTGTACTTCAAATGAACATGAAGCAGAGGATGCTTATCATTTCATATTCTCCTTGTGTTGGAAGGCTTTTAGGACTGACATTGAAACTACAAGTCACTGACTGTTCTGGAAAGGCTTTCTGGTGAACAACATGAAATTTCTGTCATCTGTAGGGTCTGAGAATGTTTTTCAATTTCAAGAGAAAAGAATTTGTCCAGCTTCTTTGACACTTATTTATACACACAAGTCCTAAACGGACATTTTCAACTCTTGAACTCCTGTGACTTAGTGAGATGGTATGATCTGTATTACATCTGCTGTAGCAGTACTTAAACAAACATCCTTTATAAAATCTTGCTCACTCCCACCATCCAAAAATCCTATTTTGTATTTCACACGTTTTATTTTTATACCTCCGCATTCAAAACACCAGAAGGCAGGAATTTGGCCCGGTAATTATTAAATGTTGCACCCTGCCACAAAATCAACTTGCTTACTACTTCCTTTATACTTGTGATTTTACTCAGTGTACCAGCTGCAGGGGCTGAGTGTAACGATTCACTTCTATCTCCTCTGACTGTTGTGCAAGTCAGCGGTCTGTCCCCTTTTCACCTCTTTTCAGGGTGAAACACGTCCACACGCAGCCGTGTCAGGGGTTGTGCAAGAAGATTATGAGGGCGGATCCACTTGTTTTGATCTCCCAACAGCGCACTGCGGCTCACCCCGATTCCAGGCTCTGGGGCTGCTCCTGCAGCTGCCTTCTGGCTCTTTTTCCAGTCCTAAGCTCTCTTTTTCTCCCCCCTCCTTTTTTTGTTTTTCTCCCTGAAATTAATAAATTAATGTGCCTACCTATCAGCCCCTACTTGCAAAGAGCCAGGCCTCAATGCTCTTCAGAGCAAGGCGCTAATTTTTAGCTATTAAAATGAACTTGAGTGCTGGAAGAGCTGGTTTGTCACAGAAGGGTGGTGTGAAGAGGGATGAGCATGGAGGTTTGTCAGAAGGTCTTATTATCGCTAGACCTCAGGGCACTGGCTAATCAGTAGGGGTGTAGCTTTATTGGGAAAAGTGTGTTTTATGATATTTATGTCTGTATCCGAAACATTTGGTTTGGGTGAGACATCAGAGACACTTCAAGAGCCACTGGCATGCTACATCATAGCAATCAATAACAATTACAGGAGATTCCCTTCCAGTGCGTGCCAGGCCGCAATGTGCAGGAAGGGATAAAATACATGGCTACTCATGCTCTTCCAAGCATGCTTTTCCCAACACATAAACTAAGGTAAATATCAACATACATGTCAGACTTCATCTCTCAGCATACTCTTTCTTATAATTCAAGTATTGGGACCCATTTCTTCCAGCTAGCATTTAGCTGGATCTTCTTTTATCTAAAAATGCAGATTTACACATTGTGAGTTGTAGCTTCCTCCTCATAGTATAAGAAAACTTTATAGAATAAAGAATACAGAACTGGGCAGCAAGAAACCCAAACTCAGTTCACAATGTAAACAAAAGATCTTGCACTTAACTACACTTGTTAGACATCCTGTCTAGAATAGGATGGCAAATTGCCCAAGGCTTTGTTTATGCTGGCTAGCAAAAAATGCTATAAACAAAGTAGAAGACAAACTGGTCTCTAATATTATTTGTCCAGTCTGTGAGGACTAAAATCAAACTTTTTAAGGCTAAAAAGCAACAACAGCAACAACAACAAAACTAGTGGGAGGATTGACACGAGCTACATGTAATATAAAAAAACCCCAAGAGCAGGCATCTATGTCCCAGAGACAGAATTCCAGTCATTCAAATACAGAATAAATGGTGGAGGGACACTAAGAAAAAACAAATTTCTGTAGCAAATATCCATATTTCAGTGTTAGTTTAAAGAGCAAAAGATCCGTCCACAGTCTCCTTCTGGAGACTAAGGAAGAGTTGTACCAAGTGCATACATATGTTAGTATATCAGTAAGCACCAGTATATATTCTTATGTTAGAACAACATTATAGCACATACTTTTGTTCTTATCAGAAGCTGGAAGACAAAAACACTCTGTCCTGCAGTTAGGAACACCAAGCAAGAATCTATGTGTCTACATAGTCAACAATGCATTTTATGAAGCATTATTTCATTTTCTTTGAGTGCACACTTCTCTCTGTTTCCATCTATTGTTACCTGTGGTATCTTTAGACTGTAAGCTCTTGAGGGTAGGGACTAAGTTTTTCTTTGTGTCCTTGTGAAGATCAGGGCAGCAGGGTCTGAAACCAGGACTACTAGATGTTACAGGAATCCAAGTAATGACATATAAAAATTCTGTATTTTTCATGATAAACCAATTTAGCTTGAACATGTGCAATTGTTTTAAGGAATTTTAATCTTGAGTTCAGTATTTAAGCATTTTGGTTATGACAGTTAAATATTTCCTTTCATATGATCCTATTAAATGTGAAACACTGATGGTCATAAAAAAAATTGTGAAAAATGTAATATTGATGTTCTCAGAAAGTAACGCTGTAACACAACATTTCAGCATGCCTATGTGTGTACACGCATGCATGCATGCGTGTGGTGTGTGTATCTTGAAAGTCTTATTGCTCCCTTTCTGGCCGCAGTTTCCCTGCATGGAAACTGGGTAGGGTAAAGATTAATAAATGGTAGGAATTCAGATGTCATCCCAATTCTGGATGTAGACAGGGTGCATGCACTCAGGGAGCTGAAGAGCACTCCTGAGGCACACAGTATAGACACAGCTAATGCAGCCAAGAAAAGGGCCTTAGGCAATAACCGACTTTGCAGCTGTGCCTAATCTCCAGTTTTATAACTGGATGCCTTCTGATGTTGCTCCTTTTGCTGTGTAACTCTTCCTACCTGTAAAAAAAACAAACTTCGGTAGTTCCATGAGACATTCCCAAACAATAGATATAATGATATATATAATGGGCATGTGCTGCGTGGTCCACAGCAATTAGATATTATGAATTTTGGTGGTATTCCTTTATTTAAAACATGCCACCAAGAGTAAATATTTTATGTTCAGTGATCCATAAACAATAGAATTTAATTTCTCATTTACCGGCTATATGGGACTAAATCTGTATCTGGTGCCCTGTAACAAAACACAGCTCATAAAGTAATATTATGCTTTGGAATATAAATATGACACATTATATACAACATATAATTTAATCATTCTTGACTATGGCATAAATGATTGGAGGTGAATGCTGCCTAGACTAATACTACACCTTTATGAACATACTGACCGAAGTACTTACCAGCCATGCACACAAGCAATTTGCTCTAAGCCACACAATGAGTCAGTGGCAAACAAAGGAGGGGAAACAAGGTCCCTTTATCTCCCAGACTTCTTCTGAGACAGGTTCTTGCCAACAAGAATTAAAAGCTGTTTCATACTTCACGGCGATAAAGTAACTTTTTGTCAGTCATCCAGTGGGTTTTATCGGAGTTGTAACCTCAGCCTCACAAGATACTAAAAAGCTTTGTACAAGTAAATAAATAAAAAAAAATATTTGTTAAATATGGCAAAACATAAACTAAATGGATGAAAGTCTTACAACTCCTAAAATAGCTTTTTTTTACTATCTGTACACATTACTGATTAAAAGAGTACTACTCATAAAAGCACATATTTATTGTGTAAACCTCAGTGTTTTGTGTAGCCTTTCAGTCTAGGTTCACTGCAGTCATTCTGTACTACATTTTTATCGTTCTTTAAATGACCACTGGGTGTCACAGTTATCAACAGTAAACTATGCTTGGAGGACTTTTCCAGGTTTGTTTCAAAACAGATTCATATTATCAGAGACAATATCAATTCCTATACCCTATTAATAGCTACCCCCATTCCAAGACAAGGAAATGGTTTCCTCAATAAAAATAAAAATCGGCCAGAGTTAATACAAACTCTGTTCTTCTAGAAACTATAGCAAAATGGAGATTTGTCTTTCAAATTTAGTCTACAGGTAAGATTCTGTCATACTGCACATTTGTGAAGTATTTTCACTGCTAGAGTGGAATGAGGCAATTCTAGGCTTCATGGACTTGAGGAATAATTTCCATAGGCTTTCTCTTTCAAAAATTATGTGGCAAGAGAATCTATTCTTTCCTCTCCATTTTTTAAGAAACCCATTCACTTGAAGAATGTCTAAACATTCTGTTAGTACGCATAACACTACTGCCTTATGCTTCAGGTCCCAGCTGTCAGAATCACACAACTAGCAGAAGAATATGAGTTTTCATGGTTTTTAATTTAAAAGTAAGTTTGTGGTCTTCATCACAGAAAAGGCGACCCCAGTATAATCAATTGGTGCCTATTCAAGTTTGCAGAAAACAGCTTTAAATCATGTGAACTGCTTCGTATCTTTGCTCAGTTGTCAGCTCCAAAGGGACAAGCCAGTGTTAACACCACAAAGGGCACCAGGAGATGAGGAGTGTATCTGGTTGGCTGGTTTCACCCACCCATGTCTATACCTTACACCCAGAGTACTGGAGAGCTGCTCCATGCATCCAAAGCATAAGCAGCACAAAGTAAACTACTTACAATTATACAGGCTACCACACTACGTAATTTAAACCATGTAACCATAAAGCTTCAGTTTAGACTCCACACACTCTGAATGAATACTATCAGTAAGGGCTGGCACGGCTGTGGACACCTGAGAAAGGACACAGTGGACAGCCAAAGTGTGTCAGGACAAGCAGGCTGTTGCTCCTGAGTGCCTGGGGCCACCATGAGGTCTGGAGGATGCTCGGGAAGCCTCTGCAGTCCATGTGCTAAGGGATACTGGTCTGAGGCAGGTGCTAAGATCAGTCAGGGCCTCATGTTTGGGCATCCTGGACAACAGAGTTTGGGGGATCTTTGCCAGGACCTGTAAGACGCGAAGAAGGAAGGAGGAAGGTATTTCCTGACATATATTTGAGTTCAGCATTTGAGAGATGGATGAAGGAGTGTGGGCCTGATTCTAACTTTGTCCCCAGCAGCTGGGTAACTTGCAGCTGCTGCCGCATTTCAAGTTTTCTCATTCTCTACTTTTTCTTACCCATCTCTGACTTCAGAAATGGAGAGAATTAAAAATGGAAGGAGGGAACTAACTTAATCCCTGAAAATCAGGCTCGACAGAAGCACCTACAGTTCCTGGCCTCAGTTCAGGTGACGGGTGAGAGACACAGGCTGAGACATGGGCAGGTGAGACAGAAATGCCAAACAGGCACTGTCATAAGAGATGTGTAACACATGGCAGGCATCAGCCTCTTTCATGCCCTATGTTTAGGGCCCCAAATTGCCTTAAGCAAATCACCCTGCCCTGCCCAGCGTTTTCCAACTCCTCCATCTCAGACACTTGCTGCCCGATTGGCTAAAATGACTGTCTCAGCCAGAATTGTATTTTTTCCTTTAACCTATTTTCATCCAAGTCCAGATGTACACAAAAAGGCACATTCAGAAGAAGGTAAGAATTGCCTAATACATGAAAGATGGATGCAGAGAAGAGGAGAATTAAGCTGTTCTTCATGCCCAGCATGGCACGATAAGAAGTAATGGGTGTAAACTGCAGGTGGGAGGTTTAGATTAGGCATTAGAAATGGCTTTTTAACAGGAGGCATAGTTAAGGACTTGAATAGATTGCTTGAGGAGGCTGTGAAGGATTTCAAAAACAGGTTAGACAAACATTTATCAGGAATCATGTTGGTATACATGTTTGCAGACTGGAGCAAGGAACGGATTGTTCAAAATCCCTTCCAGTCCTGTTTTCCTGTGATTTTATGATTCAAGGCTGTCTAATGGCTTATATTCTGTTAAGGATGGGTCTTAAACAAATCCCACAATTTTAAAACACTTCCAGCAAAAAAACAGTAAGAATTTTTTTTTAATTAACATTATTCCGATTCCTTCTCTCCTTACTCAAAAAGCCCTCCCGCTCTTCAACACATTCAACTGCAAAGCTGAATACAGCCAGTAAAACACTGAAAGCTTTGTACTAGCAGCACTGATAACAGTGGCAATAATACAGCAAGCCATCTGAAATCTATATTTCTTTTGACCAAGTTCTCACCCCTTCTACCCTTCTCTCCTCCTCCCCACCCCAACACAATACCTAATTTTCTAAATTACTGGAGCTATTATGCACACTTTCATTAACATAGCAGGTGCAGTTATTTAGACCATTAATGTCCTAGCAGTAGTGTAAGTTGGGAGTGACCCTACTGCAAATTAACAGTTCAGACACAAGAGGGGAATGGTGCTTTAAAATACAGCTGGAAATCTTCCACCATACCCAACAGGACTTGGTCCACGGTCCTTGTCTGAAAGCTGCCCCCTTAACACAAGTCACTTGAGTTGGAGGAGAAAAGTGTAACAGATTAATTCTGGTTTGTGGAGAAAAGAGGCTCTTTTCTTCCAGCTGAAGTTAAAAGCTGCCAGCAAGCATCAGCAACCTATTTGGAAATTTTGGGCTGACTCCTCATGTGATTTGACCATGGACTTTTTCTCCCCTTGCTGTTGTATTATTTCTATGAAGTCAGTTACCAAAAGCTTCTCTGACTCAAATTTATTCTTTCTGCCCTTTCTCTTCACACTGCTGTGCCACTATTTGTCTTCCCCTTTCCCTTCCCACGCTTCTCAGTAATAACTTCCTTTCCAACAGCTTGAAAGACTGATGCCAACATTAAGAAAAAACCTACCGTGGAATCCCTCCTATTCAAATGTTTCTGTTTATGTTACCTTCCCATTTTGTCTCCTCTTTGTAAAGTGTAAACTTACTGGGGCATGGACAAACATTCATTTTACGCTTGTAGTAAATATCTACAAAAATAAGAGTTCACCTTGCTTGGTCCTATAGGGATTATTGGTACATGGATGTTAAAAATACTGTGTTTATGTACTGTAAGTAATGCAATGTAATGTAATGTTGGATTGTGGCTACTACCACATACCTTCCTAAGGAAACACACACACACACAAAAAAAAAACCCCCAAAAAAACCCCTCCAGGAATTCTTCCTGAAATATTATAAAAAATTATGAAAAACAGGAGATGCAAAAAGGACAGTATGATACATCATATTGAGAATGCTCCCGTGCTGCTTACAACCCCGCATGTCAACCACACTGACAATTACTGAATACAGTACTGGCCACAGAGTGGGGTCCCACAGTGTTTGTTTGGTATTTGCACCACCTGTGCTACATATTCTGAATGACTTTGGTTTAGCTACCTGACTTATTATTCATATAAACCTACAGTTAAATATAGGATATGACTTCACAGCTCAGTGCAGCACTCCTACCAAACTAACTCCAAAACAAGATGCTGTATAGGTGTGTCATCAGGGTGCTCCACCCCGGCTAATTAGCGCGGCAAGCAGCTGGGAAGGCAGGCTAAGGCGGGAGAGCTGCAGCTTCCACAGCCCCAGCCAATAGTCCAGTGTCCCTCCAGGAACTGGAATGAGCAGTAGGCCAAGTGGTAGACCCATCTCACTTCAAAGACTTTAAGAAATAGCCTTCTGATGTCTACGTAGAACATACAGATGTAAAGATAAGATCTGCTTCTCTTTTAACAGATGACCTCTTTACGTGAGATTCCAGTCCAGCTAGACACAGCGGTCCTTCTTGTTCACTGCTGCCTAAATTGCTCTTCTTCTGCAGACCTACAGGGATGGCAACATCATCATAAGTTACAAACAGTTGGGTCTTACATTGTTCTTGATTAATTACATCATTCAATAAATGCTAATTTGTTTCAATGGACCCTACTATGACCTCACACCAATAAGAATTACAAAAAACTTGCATTGAAGCCAGTAGAATTACACAGGTGTAAGCCAGTGTTAAACCAATGCAAATCTAATTTAAGTAAACAACTAACAGGTCCAATATATCATCTATCTGAACTTACTAAAATAGAAATCTCTACCAAATATTACTTGGGGTAATCACAAGTCACCCGGTGAACCTCATTCTGATTTTACTTCTTCCTCACATAAAACTTCTGCAATGTAAAGAAAGAAGGATTAAGCCAAACAATTCCATGAAATCATTAGCTTCCCACCACAAACACAAATCAGACACGCGTAAGAATAAAAAGCTAGTTTGGCAAGATACCATAATGCCAAGTCAGGTCAGTCAGGTTATAATAATTTCTAATTAACACTCTTCCAAGTTTCAGTGTTATTTATTTACAAGTCAGTGTCACTCAGAACAATGCAATATTCTTTCCTGCCTATGAAAACCTCTAAAGAAAAAGAAAGGAAAACTTGCAACCTGGTCTGTACAAACAGGAATCCAATGTAATGACAAATAAAAATGATGGTTGAACTTGACAACCCTTGATGAAAACATCTTTAGAAATGAGAAGACTGATACATGTCTGCTGATCAAGAAAAGCATAAATCAGCAGAGGCTGAATACCACTGAAGACATGATTTCTATATCTTGTTTTGATTACATTTATCCAAGCAGTAAAACTTCTCCCCATCTCAGAGGCTTTATATTGCCTTGCTCCTGAAAATGAACCTTTTTGAAACACACAGTAGCACTGTTCCCTATGGATTACAAAGGCCCAACATAAAATTCAGCAGGTTCAGCCTGCTAGAAGGCTTCATTAAAAAATTAAATATTTTAATTATGTTTTCAAACTGCCTGGCAGTGCAATAACTAGGCAATATTATTCAAAAAGGCTTGTTTCAAAAGCAAAGTCATGGAAGCAGTTCTGTTAACAATCTGAATCTGCCTCAACTTACTGTACTCAAAGTATCTGTAGCTGAAAAACTTTAGACTAAATATCCATAGGATTTGTTACATACATTAAATTATGTACAATTTAAATTAATGTTTATGGGTATACATGTTATGTAGGTAAAATGATAAAACCCATTAAAGATGTTGAAAGGCATAGGTAAAATTGTCATTCCTACGACAAACTTTAGAACATATGTACAGTAGCATAGTCTTATTTTTCACCTAATAGTAGGCATTTATTTTTAAAACATTATTAATTAATATTTTAAACAATATTGATCAAAAATGTTAATATTCAATCAATGATAAAAGTAAGTAGTACAGTAATACATTAGCTCTGTGCAGAAGACAGATTAAGGATGTTTTCGCATCAAGCATCTCATAAGAGTTCAGTGAAGTCATAATGTGTTGATAGCGGACATTTTAAGGTACCTACATGGTCAAGCTTTTTTAACAATGAAGTAGATGGTCCTATGTCTCTTCTCAATGTTGAAATCATGTTACTAAAACATTGCCGAAGGAGGCATTGCAAATACCTGTTATGGCGTAAGTGACCTTATAAAATTTAAAAATTAGTATGAAAAATGAATGGGTTTAGGGAACAAAAGGGCATATTTTAGAGTTTTGTTGAGAAAGCTTTATTTTCAAGATGGGATAGCTGATACCTGTAATTTTTCTTGGTTCTACCGAGGAAAAGAGATTGTGGAAAGAATGAAAAACTGCTGACAGTTTTGTATATATAGAATGCTTACTGCATTTAATCAGTGAAGGTTATTAAGTTTTCATCTTGTTTTTTGCTCCTGTGCAAGTATCACAATATTTGTATGTAGTATAATAATTTGCATATTTTTAAAGCAACAAAATTAATTGAGCAGCAGTCACCACCCTTTACCATCTAATGAACTGCATGTATTAGACCCTAGCTAGGCCCAAGAGCCACAAGACACATACCCTGAAGAACCAAGAGGATGGTGAGCTCTGGGAGCAGCTTCCAGGTAAGAGGCAGTTGATCTTCAGAGATCGCTAAAGGTCATCCTAGGATCTTACCTGACGATCTCCTTAAAGACCTGCTGCTTCTTCAGGTGATCTGTCAATAATGGCCTCAGCATCCTTTCCTGACTAGTAATCTCCCAGCAATAAGTATCAGAAACCATTATGAACTTGAAGACAGATGATGACAGATGACCAAGAAGTGATGTGACAGTGTGGCTCCAACTTGGCTTGTGAGCTGCATGCAATTCATGAGCCATAGGTTGGCTCACCTACTCCCAGTAGCATGGGAGTAGGTGTTCAACTGTCATAACTTACTCTGACTGTCAATGGCATGTTGGCATCTTTCACCCACGATGACACTGTTTGCATTTTCAAATCTACCATTAAAGTGGTAGAACATAGGCCAGAATTTACCTCTTTTAACTATATTCACCTAGAAGTTAGCGATGTAGTCTAATGTAGTTGGGCTGGGCTCCCCCCAATGTCAATGGAGAAAGACACCAGAAAGTGATTCATCCCATCCCAAGATAAGTGAATGAATCACCTTTGTAGGTGCCTTCATCTCTCCAGAAGAAGACTAGAAAAATAGCTTGGGCTAGGTGCTTAACTTATAGAGGTATAAAGTCAGGCTAGATGAATATCATGAACTATGTTTTTCAAAAATAAAGTTCTATCAAGGTTTTCCTGCTAATACTGTTGTTACAATAGTAACAGCAAAGCAGATTTATCAAGTTACCTACTTTGTATTTGTGTTGATGCTCCTGGCAAAACGGAATTAGACCTGTTCAGCTGTGTCTTTGGCACTACATGTCTTTGGCACTGGACTTCTAACAACACAGGGGGATCCTTTTAGCTTCAGAGAGAGAAGCCTTTGTTTTTAGGAGAGAAAGCCTGAGCTCATTTCAGAATGCACTGTGAGGTTTTGCGTGGCCATGGTGTGATATACAGTTAGCTACTTCCAGGTGACAGACCTGTTATAATTTGTAGTATCAGGTTCCAACTGTGAAAATGTGGTGAATAGTACTACCCATGGAAGGACGTCTACACGTGCACTGAAATATTTAAAAGACAAAGCCTTTGATCCTAGTTTAGAAAAACTTCCCTTTCCTCCTTCCAGCTGGAACTACTTCCCACTGTGCCTCCCAGCTCTGAGTGTATCCAGTAGCACACGGTCCTCTCTTGGATGCAGCATTGTGAAGAAGTGCTGCTAAATAGGAGATACTTACAAAGAAGGTGTTAGTATTTATAGAAAACCAGGAACTAATTTGAAAATTCTACAGATGTAATTGAGTACATTTTATCATCATCTGCTGATGGATAAAAATAGGAATGACAATATGTAAGATGCCCTTAGTCAAATTGGTAATGAGTAATGCATCCAAATGAATGTCAGTAAAACCTACCTACCACACCATGCTTCAGAAACCCTGTTAGCAGTCTTTAATGGAGAAGCCACAAAAGCATAAAGGTTCAAACTGCATGTATTTGAAATAACTATATTATTTGTGAGGCAAAGATTCAAATAAGGTATATTAGTCACCCCAAACAGGTGTCAGCAAAAACTGTCTCCGCCTATATTCCACAGATTGTACCCTCTTCAAAAAACCAACTATTTTAGAAAATTTGGGGAACAATAAGCTTTCTATTTGAGAAATCAAACTAAACTTTGGGTTAGTACCAAAGACCCAAATACATTAGTCAAAGAAAAAAAAATTAAACTATAAGATACTAGAGCCTTTGGAAAAGGATCTGAATTGACTCTTCTGGAAATCATACTGTAACTTATATCTTGCATGAGTGTCCTGACAGCTCGAGTGATCAGCCTTCAATATTGCGCAATACGGTTGTGCCGTGACTCTGTTCCCACCTCCTGCATCTCAGGCCAGTACAGTTCTGGAACAACACTCTTTTTCAAGCATGCAGAAGAAGTATTTTTGTGCTGGGTTATTGGTGGTGTCTTGTGCTCTTTATTGCAGTAACATTTGAAACTTTATGAGGTCTTAAGTATGAGTAGTGCCAGACCTGATGTACTGGAAAACAGTGACAAATGAGATGAAGTGGTGAAGATTTTCTACTCTGTAAATGTATGGAGTTACATTTTTTTTCTCATTTTGTGGCTTTTTATTTCTGATGTAAATACTATGCACCAACAAGGATGGAGAAGCTTGTGCAGAAATTTTAAACAAAAACTTGTGATTTCCCTTAAAATAAGAGGCACTTAAATAGTAGTGCAATAACATTCTTGTGACACTAACCTTTGCTCTCTCGTCCAAAGCAAGTAAGGAGGGCCTGGCAGTTCACTCACTTTTTTAAATACGGACTTGGGAAAACCATATATTCCTGATTAAGAAGGAAAAAAAACCCCAAAACTAAGTAGTCCCAGTGCTCCAAGGAGTTATTCACAAGCTTAACGCTAAGATATAATCTGCTGGTGATTACATAACAATTTCCCCTCTCTGCCCATTCCAGAGTGGGTATGAGATACTACAGTCTACATGCCTGGTCTTGAATTTTTAGTTCCAGGTGTAAGAGCTCTTTGCAATATAACCCTCTACAGAAAACAGAAAAAGCAGAAAGGACTAGTGTACATGTCATCCTGGGAGAGGCTAGGCAATACAAAGTGGTGTGTTACCCCACTCAGTGCTAGGCTGGAGGAGTTATGTGGGAGTTGGCAGACACAATTAACCAGCCTGAAATAACAATTGCCTTGAGAGCCAGCAAGAAGTAAAAGGCAGGGGAGCGGCCCTCCAGTAGGAAAACTAAAATAACTGCAACAATGGAAGGATAAATCTAATCTCGCACAAAACCACCGATAATCCATCTGAGCCCTGGACATGAAATCGACACACTAATATCAAGGAACACAGACTACAGGAGACACTCTAGACAACGGGCTTGGAAAGCCCCATGGGACAAAATCAGTGCTAAGCTTTTCTGTGGAATACCTTCCAGTTCCTGCCGCACGCAATGGTCAGAAGGGGATTTAGGAAGTATTAGAGTGAACATTTATGCCTATGAAGATGTGGAGGAAAAAAAAAGTCCAAGCACACTGTTATTCTGTCAGTTGCAAGTGTGGAAACATCTCTGATGCACATACATGGTGGCTTATCGTCTTTCCAAATCCTGGCTATACATAACTTTCTCATATATCTCAAAATGACTGATATACCATGGCATACACAGCCAGATTTTGCAGGTTGGTATCTAGGATAGTCCCAGATAGATAAATCATGCACACAAAGCAAGTCTGACATGTCAGATGCACAGCATATACAATATTGTCTTGCTGTACCTGCTCAGAGAAGTTGCACAGTAAGTACAAGTTTGGCATCAGACCTCTTGCACATGCATGCTTTATCTGTGCGTATGGATAAAACTGACTTCTCTGAATACCTGGCGTCCTGCACATCCAGAAAGACACCTATGGCAACAGAAATACAAGTAAAGCCACGCCGTGTCTGCTCTTCCTATGAGAAATTGTATTGATAATATAACGACAGAAGACATGGTGTGATTACCTAATATTTAGTTAGGTTACAACAATAGCATTAATGCCCTTATCCTTGCCACATGAGCTCACCTACAAGGCAACATGATGTCCCTACTGAAGCTTTGGGACATATTATCGGTAACCCCTGAGACATGACAATGAGTCACCCATATTTTTCTCCCCATAACACAGGGATTCTTCTAGAAAGTGTATTTATAATCATAGCAAAATTAAAGTTAGGTGAGACCCTTTGCAGGTCACTGGTTCAATCTCCTGCTCCAAACAGGACTATCTTCAAAGCTAAACTAGGTTGCTCAAAGCCTTGTCCAGTCTAGTTGTATCCCCATGGATGGAAATTCCACAGCCACGCTGGGAACGTGTTCCAGTACTTGATCACTCTCACTTTGAACTTTTGTTTTCTTATACACAGTTGGAATTTCTCTGAGTGCAACTTCTCTGTTTTGTCTCTTGTCCTGTTGGTGCACATCTCAGAGAGAAGCCTTGTCCCATCTTCTCTATAATTCACCCTGGGAAGGTGAACACTGTAATTAGATCCTCCTGTAGCCAAACCCACTTCCTCAGCTGCTCCTTGTACATCATGTGCTCCAGCCCCTACCACCTTAGCAGCCTCCACTCAACTTGCTCTAGGCTGTTGCTGGAGGACCCAAAATTGGACAGTGGATATCCAATGTGACCTCACTGGTGCTGCAAAGAGAGCATGTACCTGCTGGGTGTGTTGATAATGCACCTCTGTTGGTGTTGAACTCCCATAATCAACCTTTTTGTCCACCAGGATGGCCAGGCCCTTTTGTGCTGGCCTACTCCCAAGCCAGTTGGCTCTCAGCCTGTAGCGTTGTATGAGGATAGTCTCTCCCACATGCAAGACTTTGCACTTGTCTCTGTTGACCATCACAAGGTTCTTGCTGGCCCCTTCCTGTAGCTTGCCAAGGCCACTCTGAATGGCAGATGTGGCCTCCAGTATGCCAACTGATCTCCCCAGTCTGGCGTGGAGATCAGCTGAAAAGTTGCTGAGGGTGCATTCTGTCCTACCCCCCGAGTCACTGATGAACAAATCAAGCAGGACTTGCTCCAGTATCAAGCCCTGATCCCTCCTAACTGGGCATCAGACTTCAAACCAATGAGGTGCAACCCTTCAAGCCTGGTGGTACAGCCAGTTTTTCACACACATAGTCTGCCCATCCCATTCACGTCCCCAGTTACAAGGTTACTGAGGGAAACCCTATCAAAAGCCCTAATAAAGTCAAGCTTAAATGGCATCCTCCTCTTTGCCCTTGCTCACTAAGCCAGAAGTCAGCGAGGTTGGGTCTGATGTAACTGAACTTAAAGGCCTAACTTTTTTCAGTCATCAGCAGTCTTCTCCTAACCACCACACCCTTTCAAATGTCATAGGGAGTGAGCACATAATAGCACTGTCCAGATCCCTCAATGCTCAAATGCATGCCAGCTGGTCCAGTGGATTTGTATATGCCCAGTTTGATTCAGTGGATATTAACTTGATCTACTGTGGGTAGTCTCCCTCTCCCTCCAAACTCTGCGCCTAGCCATGAAAGCTTAGGAGATGTGGTTTTTTTCCTAATAAAGGCCCAGGTGAAGGAGGCATTGAGTATCTCAACCTTTTCCTTAACCTTTATCACTAGGTCAACCACCCAATTCTGCAGCAGGCCTACATTTTCCCTTGTCTTCATTTTGCTGCTGATGTGCCTGTAGAAGCCCTTTTTGTTGCCCTTCCTATCCTCTTTCAGTTGCAACCCCAGCCAAGCTTTGGTTTTCCAGATTCCACACCTTTATTAAAATACCGACCATCCTCTGCATGAAGTGATAGAACTGCAGCCCAGTGCAGTTTGCTTACAAATCCTCTATCTGTTGAATGCTTTCTAGAAATGCTATTTAAGGAAGGTGGTTGTTTTTCATCCATATCTCATCTTTTGAAAGTTGCAAGCATATACAGGTGCCTGTTCAATCATTTATTTAGCTGGTACTGTGGAAAATGCCATTGTTCTAAATTATTCTTTCTTCCTTTGTTCTTTGTTGTTAGTTGGTTTGTTTCCAGTAACCTCAAATTTGGTGCAGAAGAAAAGGAAAAGGAAAAGTATACACACATACGCTTGATAGGAGGGAATCAAATGATTCATTACCTTCATCATGCAGATTTGACTGCTAATCCATCTCTCCAGGATTTTCTCTAATATTTTGTAATATTTCAGTTCTGCCTAAGCAACTTCATATGATTATCATAAAAAAGTCCAGCCCCTTAATGAAAGAGTTCCTTCCTATTATTCAGATCAGGACTTCCTGCCCCATCCTCCTCTAAAGCAAAATAAAAAAAAAATTAAAAAAAAAAAAAAGAAAAATGAGAGAGAAATTAGCCAAACCTTTCTTAGTTGTAGTCAGCCCATAAATGATAAATTCAAGGGTGTTTTTTTCTGTTTTAACTTTCCAGATCTAGGAAAGGGAGGTGTTTCTTGCTTATCAAGCACTTGTATTTAGTCTAGAGTCTCCCAAGACAGTTTTCGAACACATAAAGATACCACTTGTTCAACCTATTCTACATTTGGTCATTTCATTGGTTGTTTTTGATATGGAATGATCGGTCTCTTCAGTCTTCCAAACTTTCACAATAACTAAGATGTGTTTCTGAAACATTTTCTATTAAAGATATGGCTCTATAAAACAGGAAGTTGTTTCAATTACAATATAGTCAGAACTGTACATATTCTGCATAGTTATGTATAGCCTCTGTACTTCAGTAACATGGTTGATATTATGACAGCTGTATTTAAAGTTGCCAAAATTTGTCTTTAAAATTCCTCTTCCAGGTGTTTATAAATATCAATTTTTATTGCTGAACTGTTGCATTTATTGCCTACATTCAGGAAACTTTGAAGATGTCTGAATATGATGAAGGCATACTTCTGCTGTTAGAATAAAGTTCTGTGTTACAAGTGAGATTTGTTTTGTATTTAACAGCTGATTTGCCCAATTGCTCAAAAAGCTGCACGCTTATTTGGATTGTCATTAAAGCTGCTCTCTCTCATAAGAGTGTGGAATAGAATTAGGATCCAAGTCAGGTGCTCAGCTGATGAAAGACTGCCAAAGCACAGTGCCACTGCCCCTCTCCTGATTCTCTTTTTCCTTGCTGCAGCATAGGGAGGAAGGTCTGCTAGCCCCAGACCTGTCTTTCAGGACCCCTCCTGGTGATTAGGAAAAGGCTAGGTGAAGGAAAAGCCTTTCCTACGACTAGGAAAACCATAGGTGACAAAGGAGGAAAGGGGCAGGAACTGCTCCAGGAACTTTCCACGAATGGGCTAGGATCTGTCTGAGGCACGCTCTTTGCACCTGGGACTCTGAACCGTTCCCCTTCTACACCTTCACGTCAGCTGGGATCCTGAGAAACTTTCAGATGTCGCGCCCCAGTTCCCCCGGCACAGCAGCTGGGGCCTGTGCCACCCCAGCAATACCCAGCTGCTTCTTCCAGCTCTTTGTGTTTCTGCTGGGGTATTTCCTCCCCCAAGGACAGAAATGATGTAGGGGTAGGAAGGACATTCACTGCAGTTAATGCAGTAAGATGTACCTCTTAAAGGTGATCTTTTAGGTTCTTTTCAGCTCCAAACACTACTCTTACTCCAAGAATATTTCACTGAAATGAAAGGGGCATACCACAACTCTGTGAGACACTTTTCTGTTACAGATGGGTATATAGAGCCGCTTACCCATGTGATATCATCCAGCTACAAGGCAGGGATTCTGCATTTCTTTCATCACAGATATACTCTTCAGAGTCATCAAGACAGGAGCTGGTGCATGGGAGCAGCAGGCTACATGCGGGTACTCAAAGCATTGACCAACTAGGGAATACCAGGCTCTCCAGGCAGTGGGAGGGCAGCATGGCAGGGCAAGCAGCTGGAGGGACAGTGATGCAAACAGGTATGGTGGGAAGGGGGTTTTACTCCCTCCCTTGGACACTGAAGCACAAGGCAGGAAAGAATGACAGGCAACTTTACCTTCCTGAAAACCCGGTCTTGCTCGTCAGAACTCACTTTTGTAAGGTGCCTCCACAGGCTTTATGCTGCTCTCTGTACTATTCCTGTTGCCTTTACCCAAACCTTTGAATTACAGATTCAGTGATGGCACCTGGGGAGGGGGAGGACTGAGGAAGAAGAACTCAAGAACGATGCTAAGACAGAGCGATGGAGATGAGAGAAGATACAGCAGTGAAGTGGCTATAACACACGCAATGCATTCTCCAGCAATGGCTGCTGAGCCAAGGAACACAAAATCAACACGCTCCTCTCTCCAGAAGACCAATGTCGAATTTAACCCTACAGCCACAGCTAGACAGCACTCAGTGACAACACTCTTTCCAGCTTCTCACTTTGTTGTGAGAGTGCCTCAGCTGGTATCAGTCAAGTACCTTCCGAGGCCTCTGAACAGGGCCAAGGTACGCTATCTATTTCAATTGGCCAGGCCTCCAGGCGGTCTCATCCTCTTCTCTGGTTTCATTCCTTTCACAGATTTTGTCTCTCCACAGACTTCTCCACTGGTCTTGGGCCCATGGTTTCCCTCAGTCAGACTTCTTCAAAGCTACACTTGAAAGAAAGCACTTGAAAGTCCAAACTTGTCATTTTAGCATAAGTCGGTAAGATTCAGTGCTCCTAAAACCTCAGCTTCTGAAGGAGAGGATGATGAGATGTTAATCTCAGCTTTCATTAAGAAAAAAAAATCAAGTTTTGCTATTTCCCTTTGGATTTTGGAGAAAAGCTTGAGAATATAAAAATTGAAAATTCCAGTCTCTAAACCAAATAACACACATTATTTCAAGACACTATTTTTAAAGACTGAGACTTCACTCGTCTCATGACTTTTGCCCAGAGACTTGGCTGAGGGTTTGAGTTTCCCCTCCATTGCACAGGAGGGGACGGGAGGGTAACACCTCACAGCAGAAACTGGGACCCCCAAAATGCCCTGTCAGGACAGGCTGTGGCTTGTTCTAACAAACGTGCCCCAAGTCTCAACACCCCTGAAAGATCTACGGCAAAAACGCCATTTTCCCCTTGCTTCCATGCCAACGCACGCAGCTACCACAAAAGACAAGACCAGCAGCGGGTCCGAATCCTTCCAGTAACCAACCTGGGCAACGACAGGATGTGGCTTCACTGAGCATTTTCCTTTTTTTTTTTTTTTTGAAAAACCCAAAACAGATTGCTTCAGGAAATTACCATAACCCTCCTCTGCCCAGACACCTCCGCTGTCTTACGGCGATGGCGAGTCCCACCAAGACGCGTCCGGACAGCGGGCGCTCGCCACATGTCGCCCGTGCCCGTCGCGCGTGCCCACCGCGCGCGCCTTCGCACGTCTCCGCCATCGAGCTCTCGCTCCAGGACCGACCGGTGCGGCCACACGCCGGGCACGCACACAGGACCCCCGGCTTCCCCCCGGGCAGGACGCCTATGGCCCCCATAGGGGTCGATGGACCCCTGCCCCGGAGGCCGAGGGGGGTGCGGCGCGGGGCAACCGGCAACAGCCCGGCGGGGTCCCGGCAGCGACCCCGGGGCCTGCCCCGCCGCCGCCCCCCAGCACCTATAGGGCCCATACCCCACCCCCAGCCCCGGGCGGCGGAAGTGTGTGTAGGGGGCAGTATAGGAATTTCCTGTGACGTCCCGGCCCGGACTCCATTA